>MDKI01062738.1:0-15235 GCA_005239505.1 Nicotiana paniculata
GGATCGACTCTGGGCATAATACCCCAGGATTATATTTGCAACGCCCGCTTAGTCTTCTACAAACATAGTTGAGCGTGATCAGTAGCAGACCTCAGTAAAGATAAATCGAAGTAAGAATTATAGTACAGTATGACCTACCTAGATGCAGTAAAGTCACACGGATGGATAACCGGGACTATGAAACAAGATATAGCAATAGTCGTAAGTTCGATATGGTGGGGCCCTGTCCCGACCTTTATGATAAGTATGTACTCTTAGAGGCTTGTAAACATATGTCATGTATACAGATACTTGTATGGTCTTGTCGGCCTATATTTAAGTATATAAGGGATCACATTGGCCTTATAGGCTCGTATGTCACAGGTATGAGTTTCTATATCAGGTTGGGTCGTTCTATGTCGGGTATTCCCTCATGTTTACTCTGGTTATCTCATGACGCCCCTTCTGGTTTGCTTACCTATATGATATAATAAGAAATATACGTTATATTGTTACTCGGTTGAGTAAGGTACCGGGTTCCCGTCGCGGTCCATCGATTTGGGTCGTGACAGAATATTTAAAAAACAAACTAAACCGATGGAATTGTACCGTACCGCCGATTTTTAGTTTTTTTTAATAAAATCATATGGTTTTGTATAAATCTATAATCGTACCGATAATTAGGGTATTTTTTTATTGTATGAAAATAAACCGAAAAATACCAAACCGTATCGAATAAATTTACAATGTAAAAATATATTTACTTATTATGTTTAAAAATAACAAAGCAATCATTTTTTTCTTGGGCCTTGGAATTATGAAACATTTACAAGCCAACAAGTAATTAAACTCAAAATCCTAATTCCCAAACCTATTGTGCTACTCCTATTGAAACTAAATTACTTTTAGCACATTCATCACTAGCAAGACACAAGGTATTGTAGCAATTATGAGTAGTAAACTACAATGTATTGAATATGTTTTCTTTCGTATGATTTAGATTTATCTTTTTGAATATTTAATCTTCTATAGACTTTATTCTTGAATTCCAACTTGTTTAATATATTTTCGCTCGTATGATTTATATTTTTTTTTTATTTGCTTAGTTTCTTTTATGCTGATGTAGAATAGTTGATGGAGTTTTACTCTAGCAATCCTTCATATTTTCTTAATTCATCACCTTTAAAACTGTTAAAATGTCTAGAGAGTTTTGCCAAGTCCTATAAAATTACGCATGTTATTGCATTCTACTTCTACTAGTGACTTTTACATGACATTTAAAAAAAAATTATCGGAAATTTACCGAACCATCCGATACCGATACCGAAGAGAAACCGACATAATTGAGACGGTTTAGAAAAGTCTAATTTGGTTATACATAATCGAATAACCAAAAATTGGTATGGTACGGATTTTATAAAATAACCTGCCGAACCAAACCATTGATACTCCTAATAAATAGAGATGAGCCTGGCTCCAATACCATATCAAATAAATCTTGAGCCTAATTCAAATTCAAAAGCTAGATCATGAGGTGAGGATTGCCCAAGATCATATAAAGAGACCACGAAACTCTCATCCCACCAATGCGGGACTCAACAATAGATTACCTACTATAACAACTAAATATGATCAAATTACTTATGCTAAAAGTGTATATAACTTAAACTCTTATACATAACTATTTTACCACTTCATTGATGGGACTAACCCTCTTCCATGTTTTTGGAGATCAATCAATTATCTATCATCTATTATCTATCATCTCAATTCAATTAATTAAAACGTTCTCAGCTGAAGGTTTTATAAGTAACAACTAAAGGTGGAATCAGAATTTGAACTTATTCTAAATTCTAAGATTGGTTAGTAACTAGATACTGAATTCAATTTTTATACATATTTAGTGAAGTTCTTAATATGAATACAATGTTTGAGTTAAAACTATTGAGTTCAGCTGAATCCGTAGGTAACCTTCTAGCTAGCTCTAGTACCCCTGTCAAAAATTGGTGTGTGACATTGTGCATGTACACAAGTCTTGTTAATATATTCTTTTTAATTATGAAATGTACCATATAATTAGTGGCGGCAAAATGAAAAAAAAAAATAGTTATCCACGCATATTATCCATTAAAAATGGGTTGGATAATGAACTTTTTAAAAATGGGTGAAATATAGATAAGAACCATATTATCCACTTAGAAAATGGATAATTAATAGGTTTAACTTTGAAATTTGTAAAGTCTCAAACTGGGGGTTTCTCAAGTTTGAGAGACTAGGAATTCTCTCAAAAGTGATCATACTTAAGAAGTCATGGATAATATGGATATCCATATTATCCGCCGGTTAACTCATTTTTTATCCATATTAAATATGGGTCGGATCCCATTCATATATCTGACTCAACCCGCCCTTTTGCCACCTCTACATATAACTACTCAATTAGCTCGCTTGAATATATAGATGGACTCCTGTTTAGTTGTTGATATGTTAAAAGGGGGAAAAGAAACGAAATACAAGATGGCTAAGATCACTGATAAAATAATTCGAATGAGGAACACAACAAACATTCGAGTCAACCATTGTTACAAGGAAGCAAACCAACTAGTAGATTGCTTAGCAAAATTGGCTAACAAGGCTCACAATAGTGCCTTTTTCTTCTCCAGCCAACAACTTCCTAAAGAAGTGGAGGGCCCTTTTCTTTTGGACAAAAATCAAGTTCCGAGTATAAGAACCAAATATGACAAAGCTAACTTTTTTGTAAGCTAGAATATTTTTTGTGGACTTATGTTAGGGCAGGTGAACTGTATTTATCATCACCTTGCTATTCTTTTGAAAGGTAACCTTTACCCTTGTGTTTTAATATTGAAAAACTTCTTTTGATTAATACAACACCCTCGTCCTATGGGAAAGTGTAAAATATATAAATATATATATATATATATATATATATATATATATATATATATATATATATATATATATATATATATATATATATATATATATATATATAGATTATGCAGAGGAAATAATTCACCTTGTTATATCACTGAACCTGGTCACAACACCAATTAAACTTTCTTTTCTTCTAGGAGGAAAAAGATATCATGACGTTGCTACCTCAGAAATTTGAAGAATATTTCTTTTCCATACATGTACAAAATTTGAACCACAATCTTAACTGCTGTATCAAAATCTTAGTAAGAAGGACCTTGTGCTTGAGCTAATAAATTCCAAATACCAAACATGACGTTGGATTTCAAATACATATCAATTTCAAAAGATTACAGTGACCATTTCAAAGGTTGTACACTATTTTTACCATTATTTTAGCAGCTCATGCAAAGTGCCTGACATTTTACCATTTCATATCCCATCAAAGTACATAATAATTCATGATATTTAACTAAGTATGGTTCTTGTACTAATAACATAGGACAATAATGGAGATTCTTGAAACTTTCCCCTACTTCACTTTGACATTCATTTTCCAAATGTTTTATGTATTTCCCATATGTTCATGTATTGCTACTTCATTTGTGTTTGGAGATTCTTTGGTCGATGCTGGGAATAACAATTTCTTGTTTACGCTTTCAAAGGCCGACTCTCCTCCATATGGCATAGACTTTAAACCTTCCCATGGCCAACCTACTGGAAGATTTACCAATGGTCGCACCATTTCAGATATTGTTGGTAATTTTGCCAATCTAACTTACCCATTTCATTCATATTTATTTATTTATTTATTTGATACTTGAGCTTCTACTTCTATGCTCTAACGGTTTTAATTTCAAAATATCGGCCAAACCTCTCTTTAACAGACTCGTTTGTTTGGAATATTTTTGGATGTTACAGCTAAAGTGCTGAACATATACTATAACATAACATAACATAAAAATTAATTTCGAAAAAGCTTGGATTTTATAGAGAAGTGTTGTTACATAGGGATACTGTTATAGAGAGGTTTGACTGTATTTCAAAATCAAGTCACTTATAAGATAATTTTATGTTCTATTGCATATGTTTCGCTCGCTTCAAGTATCTTATTATTCTATTGTCGTAATTGTTTGTTGTTACTACTTACTTTTTTCCCCGTTTCTTGAGTCACGTGTATGTCAGAAATAGCTTCACCAGATAGGGTTAAGATATGCGTACATACTACATTCCCTAGACCCCATTTATTGGATTATACTAGATTTGTTGTTATTATTGTTGTTATAAGGTAATTATATGTGAATTTTATGCATTAATTGATACTTTGATAAAACTACTAACTAATTAACCTACTATTACATGTTAAAAATCATTGGTAGTGCAAAAGATCTTTCCACTGCAAGCGTATGTGACATAAACTCTATTTATTTTTGTGCAAGTTATGTTATATCTTAGTTAAAAGAGCGTGACAATTAGGTACCTTCTAGGTCACAAACATTCTTTCGCAATAGGCAGTAAAGTAGTTATATCCTCCTGTTAATTATAAAGTTTGAGGATCATATTTCGTAAAGTAGACATAAACTCTATTTATTTTCTATATATATATATATATATATATATTCTTTTTTTACAGGTCAAGCTCTTGGAACAAACTCATTTCCTCCACCGTATTTAGCACCAAATGTGGAGTCAAATGCCACACATAGTGGAATTAATTATGCTTCAGGTGCTTCAGGAATTTTGGATGCAACCGGAACTGTTTTTGTTAGTATCTGCCTACCTTCCATCCTTTTTATATCTCTCGTTTTTTGTCGAAGATTTATCTTATAAATAGGTACGATTGGAACTAGCAATGTTGGAATTAGTTATAATGATATTAGTTAATACAGGAATTACTTATTAAAAATAATATGCATTGCATAAGATTGTATACATGCTTATCCATCTATTAAAAATCATGGTATTACTAATATCATGATTTGCTATGTATTAGTTATACATTATATAATACCAAATATGGTTTATAACTAGTACATTTATTAGTTAGTATATCTATCCACCCTCAATGCCTTCGGGGTCTGAGTCTGTCACACAGGGTTTGCCTAGTGCGATTAACATCCCATGTGTAGTTTGCAGGCTATTACACAGCGTGGGGGGTTTACCCAGTGCGCACAGAGTGCTTACCCGAAGGATAGAGGCTACGGCCGAGGCTGTAGCGGCTGCAGATTTTTCCAATAATACTAGACCTAATACATATGTTACTCCCTAATATATCCTACCAAACGACCCCTCACTGTATATAATTTGTCATAGCATATAACATATTTTAATTTCTAGACTAATTTTGATGAGTTGCTATAACACATGTTGCATGTGCTGCAGATAGGAAGAGTGCCATTAAGAGAACAGATCAACAATTTTGAGGAAAGCAGAAGATACATTGTGAATGCACTGGGAGAGAAAAATGCAAAGAGATTTTTAACGAAAGCCATGTTTTCTGTAACAATTGGCTCTAACGATGTTATTAACTATTTCCAACCATCTATCCCCTTTCTGAGTTATGAAAAGGTTTCTCCAACCACATTCCAAGACTTCCTAGTTTCTAACTTGACTATGAACCTTCAGGTACTAATATTACTAGTTCATGCTCCTCTCTATTTGATACCTACTCTCTCTGTTTCATTTAAAATGTCTGACATCTGATTCCGCACGAAGTTTAAGAAAAAAAAAAAAAAAACTACGACACATATGAAAATAATATTTTTGTGGCTATAAGATAAATAGAACTTTAAGGATTCTAAAGGGCCAAATACATAAGTGGCACCTTACAGTTGCCAAAAAATTTCATTTTGTTAGCTTAGCTAGAGCTTTTTCCTATTAGACACTCCAAAATGTGCCTGTTAAACACAAAATTTTCAGTTCCTGAAAAAACTCAGGTGCGTGATCATAAAATCTTTTTGTATGAAAAAGAAAACAAATAAGAACCTGCCACGTGTCTTTTTGGCTCCACGTAATACCAAAAAGGAATAAAGTATCATATAAAATGAAATAGAGGGAGTAATTGTTTTAGCTAATATATATTAATTAACCATTTTTATTTTCTTGCAAGAAGAGACTGCATGGATTAGGGGCTCGAAAATTCGTAGTGGTTGGTATTGGACCTCTTGGCTGCATTCCATTTATTCGTGCCATCAAATTAATATCAGGGGGTAAATGCTCTGTGGAGGTGAACACATTAATCAGGAGCTACAACAAGAAACTCAAGGCAGAGTTAAATCGTCTGAACAAAGACATGGGACCTAAATCCATCTTCTTATATGCGAATTCCTACGATGTTTTCAGAGACATTATACTAAATTATGAACAGCATGGTAAGTCTTAATTCCATTTAACTAGCAGTAATATAATGTTGCGGCCCTTCTTTGAACCCTGAATACACCGGATTGCCTTAACAACGTTTTGTTTTGTGAAATTCGTAGGATTTGAGAATGGAGATGCGCCATGTTGCGGTGGATATTTTCCGCCATTCGTTTGCTACAAAGGGAAAAATGCAAATACAAGCTCTGTGATGTGTGATGATAGAGGAAAATATGTGTTTTGGGATGCCTATCATCCTACTGAAGCTGCTAATGTTATAGTTGCTAAAAAATTCTTGAATGGGGATCCTACTGTAATTTCTCCCATTAACATTCGTCAGCTTCACCATTATGGTTCTATTGAATAATATATCGATTTCCAGTTATATATTATTACCTATATATCTTGCTTCTACTATCTTTATTTCATTCTATATGACACTATTTCTTTTCCAAGACCTATACAAATATCAAACCACATGTAGTTTAACTACAAGTTTTATTTTTTTTTTGTTTTTTAAAACTTTATGTCCATTCAAACACATCAACTTCATTGCTCATTCATAAAAGCTTTTATCGGTAAGTAAATCTAGATCAAAAGAGAGAATCGACTTCTTGAAAATCCGCTGGAATCAGATCAGCAGGGGAGTTCACACCGGAACTTTCTTAATAGAGAAAGAACCCATACCCTGAACCGAAAAAAGGCGATAACGACCCAGAAAATATAAAATGAAACGTTTAGACGTGAATTACTTAATGTGATTACTTATGCTCCCTCCCCAAATCTAAAAAATAAACAAGGAAAGGAAGAGTAAAAGAATTAAACATGCAGACAATTATAGGTAGAGTAGGAAGTCAAAGGGCAACAGTTTATTAATTGCACCAATAATGAATGCGAGACCAGGTCAACTCAATTACACAAATGGAGTTTTATTTTTTACTTTATCCATCTCTGCTGTCTGGACCAGTACCTCTGCTATGAATTCAAAAACTGCCGAATAGGCACTTAAGAATCCAACGACTTGCTATAGTATAAGACAACTAACACAAGAACTCCAATTTGATACTCCCCGTTCACTTTTACTTGGCTATACCAAAAATAAATTTTTATTTTTACTTGACACTTTACTAAAGATAATTTCTTTTTTTTATTATACTCACAATATTTATTACTCATTTCAAATCATGTTCTCAAATTCAATAAAATATGTCCAATTAATATGGGTATCATTGCAAATTATACACTTCATTTATTATTTCTTAAAGGTGTGAAAAGTCAAAACGCGTCAAGTAAAAGTGAACGGAGGAAGTAGTTGTAAGAATTCACAAAAAGTATACTCCCTCCAGTCCATAATAAGTGATCAATTTGCCTTGGACACAACCATTAAGTAAATGCTAAATTCTAGACAAAAATAGTTAGTGTGACTTAATTACCCTTAATTAAATGTTGCAGCATAATTTTATATGAGGAGTAAAAGACTTTTTATGAATACGTACATAAGGGTAATTTTGGAAAAATAAATTGAATTTTTTCTTGATTATATAATGGACACTTATTTTGAAACAAATTAAAATCAAAAGGCAAATTAGTCACTTATTGTGTGCATTAGTAACTTTATATTCCCAAAGCATTAACAAAACCAACCATTACTTGCGTTGGAAAATAATGAAAAGAAATAATTAGCAAGTGTCTTAAATGAAGCTTGATTAGCTGTTGAAAGTTGCAAATGCCGAAGCCAATGCATGTTATCTTAGAGTAAGCACTGTGCTGGACCTGGGCCAATCTGGACATATTTGACTATTTCAAACAGGCAACCTCTTTTATTTTACTTTATATATATGTTTTGAAAATATAATAAAAACGTTTAGGCGAGATGATTATACAATACCAAATACCCTGACTTCAAATATCATCGTCACTTTTATTCGAAGTACTTCCACCTTGTTACAAAATAATTCTGTCACCGACGATGAGTTTACGAAGGGTTCGAATAGTGCGGGATAGGTTAATCACTAGATTGCTCTGGAATAGGTTAATCGCTGGAGACAAGAACGAGTGAATCTAGTTTCGAGAGCATGCCTTACTCTAATAGGGGGCGTAGAGTTTTTAAGTGAAGGCAAGCGCAACTATATATGTAATATCCTAGCTGTCAGCAAGACAGGTCTACTATAAAGCCTACCGACCAGAAAGTCTTTAAGAACGAGAAAGCGGATTAAAAAGCTAGTCCATTTGTATATTATCAGTGTGTAAAAGAAAGAAGTACATAATAAAAATGTGGTTTTCCTTAATATTTATACCTTTAGATGAGGAGTCCGGAACCAAAATAATGTTCTTTTTGACATAAAGAACGAAAATAAGTGGAAAAAAAAAAAAGACAACCAAAGTATGTATAACGCCCAAAAACTGGGCGTTATACATTAACGATAACTCTGCGGTTAATGTATAGCGTCCAGTTTTTGGGCGCTATACTGCAAAAGCTGACTGTGTCAGGTATAACGCCCAAAAACTGGACGATATACATATTTTTTTATTAATTCCATTTTTTTTTTCTGGATACAATAATTCAAATGCGTATAGCGCCCAATTTTTGGGCGCTATACATAAAAAAAAAAAATCCGACTAGCCATTTCCTATATAAAGAGGTTAAGATTGTAAGAAAAATCATTCAAAATTTTTTTTAAATCTCGTTCAAACGTTTCTTGCTGTAAAATTCTCTAGCATTTTTTCATTATGTCTGAAGAGCGTAGAATAAGAGTTTCATTATATTGGGGGGGGGGATGAGATTGTGATGGAGATTAACTCTGTGGGGTACAGTTTACCTGCACAGTGTCATGTTAAATTGCCACTTACAATGGAGTATGATAAATTGATATCGTTGTTATGCAAAAAAATGAGTGTGAGAAAACGTTCAGTGATTCTTAAAATAACCGGAAGATATTTGTATTCCATCACTCCGCAAGGGGTTGCTTTTGACTCGGAGTTTAACATCGACGATGATGAAACTTTGAGTGATTTTCTGAGGACTCCGGATGAATGCCGGGAATTTCTTGTAATCACAATGTTGGAGATGTAAGTCAAGGTCGAAGACATTCCCAAAATCGAGTCATCGGATGGTTATTCTGGAGCAGTTTTTGCCGGACAGGTTCCGGATGAAAGAGTTTTCCTTGATATAAACTTATCACCACCGGCGAATGAGCAACGAAAAAATAATTTCTATCCTGCTTTCCATAATTCACAAGACGAGCGGTAACTTCAATTTTCATTTGTGTTAATTATGTACATTTTTAGTGTATTGAATTTGTATTAACGCTCATATATTTAACAGGGGGTACCGGCCGTATATGAATTTTACAAGTGGTCCATCTGGTAGTCATCACCTAATTAAACGTCCATCATGGAATTTCATCACATTACGACTTGTAAGTGAAGTGATATAGCTATATGAAAAGTATTTATTAATTTCAGTAGCTTATATTTTTGTTGGTTGTGCAGTGAAAACCAGCAAGTTGAACCACCGTACTCACTCAATTGCCCGAAAACGACGTATTAAATCGGGATCTGGCAGATGCGCAGAGTGAGGAAGAGAACAGTGATTATGACAACAATGTCGATGAATCCGGAGACGAGACACCCTTTCCTCGTGAGGATGGTGATGAGGAGGATGAGGAGGAAGGACCTGATTTGAAGAGAGAGTATGCTCCAACCCCTCCCCCTAGACGAAGATTGTACGAGTACGAAGTGCCGTTTCATTTAAGAGATATTCCTTACATTAATAACTTTCCAAGCATGTCGGATGTGGAAGCTCTCACAAGGGATTTTGATGAAATTCGGACAGCAATGTGGGATGAGTCTAGACCAACGGTGCTTGCAAAGGGCATGCTTTTTCCTGATAAAGCGCGCGTAAGCAGAGCTTGTAAAATGCACAACGTAAAAGAGTGTCATGAGATGCAGGTATGGGAGTCAAGTTTGTTGGTATACAAGGTTGTTTGCCGCAAGTGGTTTTGGCCATGTCATTGGATGTTGCATGTGATCAAGAAGAAGACAGGTATGTGGAAAGTGGGTAAATACATTCCCACCCACACATGCGAAATGGACACATTCAACGGGAATCACTTCCACTTAGATATTGACTTGATTTCTCTTGTACTTATTCCGCACCTCGAAGCATCCATAAGGTATAAAATCAAAGAGTGCATTACATCGGTGCACCAAGAATATGGCCATACCATTACCAAAAGAAAGGCATTTCTCGGGCGCAAACGAGCGTTTGAAATTGTCTACGGTAACTGGGATAAGTCATTTGCATCTCTGCCAAAGTATATGGCCGCACTGCAGCACTTTAACCCCGGGACGGTTGTTGAATGGAAGCTTGAGCGGAGTCCGGGAAAACCAGAATATATATTCAATTACGTGTTCTGGGCGTTTAAACCAGCAATTGATGGATTTTCGCATTGGCGGCCCGTAATATCCATAGACAACACTCATGTCTATGGAAAGTACGATATCAAGCTATTGATAGCCGTGGCAGTAGATGTTAATGGACATATATTTCCCTTAGCTTTTGCTGTTTGTGACAATGAAAGCACAGAGACGTGGATGCTATTTTTGAACCACTTAAAAGAGCACGTTGTCAAACAACGTTCTGGTATTTGTCTAATATCTGATCGGCACGGTGGTATCTTAAGTTCTGTGGAGAACTTACCTGCATGGCAAGAACCTTATGCATACCACAGTTACTGTGTGAGGCACTTTAAGGCCAATTTTCAGAAGGAATATCCCAACAAGGATCTACATGATTTGATGTGGATGGCAGCAACAGACCACCAACAACATAAATTCCGGAGGCACATGGAATCTATCAGGCAAGAAGACGAGGCAACCTATTGTTGGTTAATGCGACATCACTTGAAAAGTGGACTTTGCATGCGGATGGTGGCAGACGATGGGGAATTCTGACTACAAACGTGTCAGAGTCTTTCAACGGGTTATTGAAGTCGGCAAGAGGATTGCCTGTCACAGCCATGGTGCGGATGTCGTTCAAGAAGATGGCGGAGAGGTTTGTTGAACGGTCTGCAGCTTCAACGACATTGATGGAAATGGGTGTTGAATATTATGCCAGTGCCGATGAAGAGATTTGAGAAATACGGACGCGAACACATTGGCATTCATTTTTGCAGTATGATAACAAAAGAAATATTTTTGAAGTTCGCACGCTATCCATCAAAATCGGGGAAATAATGTACATATTGTAAATGAATCATCAAGGTTATGCTCTTGTGGAAAATGGTCCATCTACCACATGCCTTTCTCACATGCCATCAAGTGTTTTCAACGTATTGGTTTTGGGGAGACCAACTATGTTGATCAATAATATAGTGTTGCCAAGTATCTAAACACATATAGTTGGCAGTTGCAGCCAGTGGGTGCTGAGCATTATTGGCCGCCAGAACTATTTAAAATGGTGTGCAACAAGTCCTATTTGCGTCGAATACAGGTGCAGAAGAGAACGCGTAAACGGAACCAAATGGATGTTAGTGATACCGTTTATGCGCGCAGATGTGGTATATGCTCGCAAACAGGACACGACCGTCGAAGATGTCTTTCAGGTGGTTTGGGTGGCAGTACTAATCAAGCTCGTGGTGGGTGTTCTTCTAGTGTGCCTAATTATCCATGAGTTTATGTTGTAATAATTAGTTGTGTTTGTTTATGTTGCAAGATTTATAAAATAAATTTATGTTTGTTAATTATGATTTGAAATTTTCCATTTTAGTTTTTTAAATGATAATAATAAAATTATGTGTGCATTTAACGCGGTTAAATTCTCCGTTAATTATGTGTGTTGTCTTGTCGAACTGAAAAGGCTGACCATCTGAAATAAAGTTGTCTTGTCTTGTACACATCATGATATTTAACACGCAAAATATAGCGCGATTAAATAGTACGTTATGTGTGCATTTAGCGCGGTTAAATACTATGTTAAGTGTGTTGTCTTGTCGAACTGAAAAAGCTGACCAGCTGACATAAAGTTGTCTTGTCTTGTATACATCATAATATTTAACACGCAAAATATAGCGCTATTAAATAGTACATTATGTGTGCATTTAGCGCGGTTAAATACTACGTTATGTGTATTGTCTTGTCGAACTGAAAAAGCTGACATAAAGTTGTCTTATCTTGTACACATCATGATATTTAACACGCAAAATATAGTGCGATTAAATAGTACGTTATGTGTGCATTTAGTGCGGTTAAACACTACCTTATGTTTGTTGTCTCGCCTATAAATAACGGACTCATTCTAGTTATTTTGTGTGCTCAAAAATTACTAATAACAAATATTTCATTAAAAGTAAGGTTTTTTTAACGTACAAATGTATCAACCTCTTCGCACACCAAGGTGCAAGTGTGTAAAAAGATGCATGATGCAATCTTGTTGGGACGGTTGTGAAGTTGGACGCTGCTACTGGCACTGTGTGAACCAGTTTTACAAGGTTCCCGACGAACCTATTTTTGATCTTGAGGAATGGGTTGATGAACCATGTTATCAGGAATGCTACAAAGAATTTTTGCAGCATCTTCATAATTTGTGTTTAAGACAATTGGAACATGAAAGAGGAAGTAAAAGAGAGATTGCAGAGTTGAAGGCGAAACGGAAGGAGGTAGAAAAAGAAAAACTAAAATCCTAATGGAATTGTGAAGCCCAAAAGGAACGTAAAAAATAATATAAACGGGAACTTGCGGAGGTGAAGACGAAACTGAAAGAGGTAGAAGAAGAAAAAGAAAAACTGGAAGAACAATTTAAGTAGTTGGAGCGGAGAATAAAGGGTGGTCGGGGCTAAACATTGACATGTATGTGTTTAGTGTATTTTTCCCATATCATGTATTTTTATTATGTTGGCCTGCTATGTTTGTGTTTGTGCTTGTGCTTGTGTTGTAGTAATGTTTTCCTTGTTTGTACTGAACTTTATTTTAGTTGTACTGGAAGTTAAGTTTTACTGTTGGTGTTGTTATATGAAACTATCTAACGAAAGGGGAACTAAAAAAGTAATGGGCATATTTTATAAATATTGTTGTTAATGTACAAAAAAATATTATTTACACCAAATACAAAAAAAAAGGCCGAATCAATGTGTCCCGCATCCGGTGTGTCTCAACGCAGTCGCTGACCTGAGGCGCATCCCATCCCACCCTGGTACGCTATCAGGATCATCATCATCAAGTCGTCTCCTTATAGCCGGATGCGGCGCCGGATGACATGTATCAGTGGTGCTGTCAGGATCGACATAAGAGGCCGTCGGTCCAGTAGAAGGCTACATAAGAATAGAAAGCTCAGTATAGAAAAGTACATAACAATTCACAACAATTTAAATTGTCTTACCATGATCTCGGCTGGCTCCTGAAGCTAATCATATGTCGCAGTCACGTTAGCATCCCATGAAGCCTTAAAAATGAAATTAATAAAGTTAAAGAAAATAAATAAGTTACAGTTAAAAATAATTCAAATTCAATACTAATAAACTCATATCTGCGCATGTGATGAGGAGCCATAACTCAGTCGGCGCCCACTATGCAAATCTCAGCTCGATCAGACGGGCCTGGGAAGTATCTACCCCAATCCACTCCTAGAATATCCGTGCTCGTGATCAATAACTGACCCGACGGGGTCACCTGCGATGTCACTGGAGTGAGATGCATCGGCATGTCCGTCTCATGCATGCCACCTGCCATAACAGTAGCAACATCAGCAGGAGCCTCAACGCCCCTTGCTGGGGACCACCTCCTCTCCGCCCACGCCCACATCGTCTGGCACCCTGGCCTCGTCGGGAACCACCATATCATCGGGCACCACCAGCTTGTGGGACACCACAACCTCGCTCGTACTGCGCTGGGTCCACATAATCAGGCTCGTGTTCCAAACGCTGATCCGATCGGGCTCGATGCAGTGTCCGGGCAGCCACCTCCATGAATTGATGACTATAATCCTGCATGGCCACATGATCGTGGACATGACTCTGCATCTGCAGTCCCATCTGATAGACGGTATGCAATCCAATCACCTGCATAAAGTAAAAAAATATAAACTACATATGTGGCACAAAATTACAGGTATATAATTAATAATAACAGAAAACATACTAGGGCCTCGTGTCTCTCGGCGTATGGGACGTACCGATCGTGTGCCGGATGAATGGGGTTCCCGATAAAAAGTCGGGTAACAAGGCGGTACCATGCCATATAATCCTGAATAGGCACCTCCTGCATCTGCGTAGGTGGGGTCAACTCATCTCGCCTGTCCCAAATACCCATCTGCGCATTAAGCCATGCCATAAATGTGTCGTCCGCCCTGGACCGATCATCCCTCTGATAATGTAAAGCATGCCAGACAGGTTGCCTCGGTATAGACTGCGGCAGGCCAAACTGACGAAGCACCCTCTCGGAGGCATGATGCTCGACAATATCGAGGCATATGAGCGGGACAAAAGTCCTCCAAATATGTCGGTCGGACGAGCAATAAGCTGGAAGGGTACCGATCAACTCCTCGTTGTACTGCGTCCAGATGAACTATCAAATAAGAACACAAATCGTGAGTATGCGCAACACTAAGTTAATCTATACCAGTTAAGTTTAGGTAGATATTCACTTGTGCGCCCTCCAGCAGATCCAACATATCCCTGCAGAGGGGGAGACTATGATGGGCATCATAATCTCGTGCAAGTGTATGGCGGAGAACCCACCTCCTGGCTAGAGGGAGAAACGGAGACGCTACAGTAACAGGTAGTTGTGGTAGAGGTGGCTGAAACTGCAGAAATCACTCCCAGGCACAAACCTAACATACAAAGTTAACGTAAGGTATAAGATTAATTCTAACTAGGTAGAGTTGTAATTAATGAACATATTATTTGAATATGTTGTCACCTGTAGAAGCGGCAGAAAGACACAAACGTCTCTCTGTGTGCCCATGCAA
>ML334509.1:0-41310 GCA_005239505.1 Nicotiana paniculata
TGGATCTGTTGGACAATTTTCTTGAGGGATAAAGTCCGATTTAAAAACGCCAAAAATATTTTTTATTTTTTTGTAGGATAGTTAGGTAGTATACCTTGGTTTTTGTTCG
Source organism: Nicotiana paniculata (assembly GCA_005239505.1). Classification (NCBI taxonomy): domain Eukaryota; kingdom Viridiplantae; phylum Streptophyta; class Magnoliopsida; order Solanales; family Solanaceae; genus Nicotiana; species Nicotiana paniculata. The sequence continues at coordinate 110 of ML334509.1, forward strand.
GGCAACGGTTCTTTTCCAAGGGTGTAACTTGAACCGGGTACTTTAAATTATTTTTTTTTAGGGTAGTTAGGAAGAAACTGAGTAACTTAGAAATACCCTATGACATGTTTGATGCCAGCATATTAGGTTATGACATACATTTTGCTTTCCCTTATATATGGTTTGACATGTGATGCCGAAGAAAATAAATAGCCTATGTTGTGAAGTCTTAGCTCAGTTGTTTGACTTGTATGCTACATAGTGTAATATTGCTTAATTCTCTCAATTTTGTGTGCTTTCTTGACTTGAGAGTTGAATAAAACCGTTGTGATTGGGTCATGTGCAATGTGTGAGTGAGGTGTAGTGATTTTCTATGTTATCCTGTGTAGTCTAGAACTTGCCCCGTGTGTTAATCGAATCAAAATGGTAGGTTATGCTAGTCTAGGAGATGACGTAGGCATTTTCTTGCTTGATGGTGGATGTACTTGTCATAGAAGAATTACATTTTCCATTGCTAGCCCCTTTGAGCCTTTAGACCTTTTCTTTGGTACCCACATTACAAGCCATACCCTTATTTTGTTCTTAAATTGAGATTTTTGCACCTTTTTCCTCCTAAGTCACTTAGTCGAAAAAAGAAGTAAGGTGAGATAGTGGGGATTAACTATTGAGTGGAGCCATGGAAAGGCCTGTTAGTTCACTAAAAAATTGTATTCAAAAGTCACTAGCCATTGAATCTTCATGTATGGAGTGTGTGTAGAAAAGAAAGAAAAAAAATGATAGTAAAAGTATGTAAAAAAAGATACACACCTCCAAATTTTTATTAATTTGTGCTAGTGAAAATATAGAAGTGCTTAATTGAAAAAAGGGCTATGTTGAATATGAATTGTGGCAAGAGAATTGGTTGAGAAGAATATGCGTTGAGTTGTGAAGGTAGTGTATTAAAGTACTTAGGAGGGTTAGTCACTATTCCTAAATATATCCTACCCGTCCCTTAGCCTACATTACAACCTTAAAAGTCCTAATCGATCCTAGATTTGGCTAAAGTGAATTAGTGGAGATCTACCCTACGGGCAAGCTTATGGTACGACCACGGGATGCATATGAATTCTTTGTGAGAGTGAGGGCATTTGTTCAATTGTGTGATGTCCTTAAATTATGTTCAAAAGCATATTTGAATGTGAGGACTATTTATATTCACTCTTTTGTTTGTTGGTGAGGGCACATGATCTCATGAACGATTGGTAATGTTGTTAACTTTCTTGTTGGGTAGGTGCGTGAATTGAGAGGGCTTAGTGGTTGCAAGTTGACTCTTGAGGTTGGGTGGTTGCAATTAGGTTGTTGGTATGATTGATTAAATTGTTATACTTGGGCATGTTTAAAGAAGGGAAAGAATGTGAAATTTTGTATGTTCATACTTGATTGCCGGTATTGATCATAGTTAAGGGGTAATGTGTGATTGAAAAGTAAAATACTCCTTGATAATGCATTGTGTACGTGTTGAAGGGTAGTAGATTGTCCCATTGCTCGAGGACGAGCAAGAGTCTAAGTGTGGGGTGTTGATGCGTGGCTATAATTCATGGTTTAAAACATTATGTGCCTTACATTTTATGTGCGTTAATGATAAAAAGACACATCGTATGTGCATAATGGAGTCTATTTCATGTGTAGGTGAATTGGAGATGGAAGCCGAGCTAAATGGATGCATAAACGTCAAAAATACGCTCAAGAGTCAAAAAGGAGTGAACCGGGCTATAGCCGGGCGTTTGAGCTGTAAAGCCTGGTCATAGTCGGGCGTTTGGGATATAAAGCCTGGTGTCACCAGGCGTTTGGGGGGCGTTTGGCCGATAACGCCAGCCCTGGCTAGGCGTTAGCCAGGCGTTTGTCCTGTAACGCCTGGTCCCTGATCCGGCCCAGTTCGAGTTTTGAAGGTTCTAAGTATTTCCCGGTTTGACTAGAAGTGTCCTACACGTTTAGGGTTTGTCCCAAAACATATAAATAGACCCAAAAACACAACTTTGAGAGAGGTATGCCATTTTGAAGAGAAGATACACACGAGATCATTAGGAAGCGAAGGATTATTAGTTTTCTTCATCTTTTTCTAGTATTTACAATTAATTCAACACTTATGCAATTGTTTGATTTTAGCATGAGTGGATAAACACCCATTGTTTTGGGGTTGTGGTTTATCCATGAATATTGTTATTCGACATTAATTTAACCTTGAATATAGTTCACTCAATATATGGTTGTTTCTTCAATTATGTGTTTAATTGCTTAATTGTCTGGCCAGCAATTTGGTTCTATATACTATTTATGTTATGCTTGGGAAAGTCGTATATAGATTAGAGAGGAATTGAAGAGAGCGCAATCTTAACCCTTCAGGGGAGCGGATTTGTGGTTAGGATAGGAATATACCTAGTCACCGTGCTTAATTAAACATCGTAATCTTAGTGCGTTTTAATAGATTAATTTTATAGGAATATAGGCGTTAATCTATTGAGAATAGGCGAGTAGTGCTTCGGGAGAAGGATATGAGAGCAATTATCGATTAATTAGCAACCATGAGTGAATTATATGAAGGGGAGAGTTAGTTAGAATGCAATACGAGTGGTGAATTGATCACAACCCTGGAATATTTGCCTCTACTGAATACAAAACCATACTTCGTACTTGATAATTAGTTATTCCATAGATTCATAGTATAAATTAGTTACGTTCCTGGATTTTATTTTGGCTTGATTAAATAACAATTAGAGTGATTCAGCAAGTAGTTTACACAAGTCCTTGTGGGTTCGACATTCGATTTAACATTATATTACTTGCTACGACCACGTATACTTGCGTGTGCGTTTGGGACCAACAAGTTTGATTTTAGCATGCGTTTGGGAATATACCTAGTCACCGTGCTTAATTAAATACCGTAATATTAGTGCATTCTAATAGATTAATTTCATAGGAATGTAGGGTGTAAATGTAGACCCTATATAGACCACCTAAGGCTGAACAACAAGCGAGTCCAACAAGCCACCTTGAGGAAATGAAGAATAAATTGATGGCTGGTCAGCAAGCCCAAGCCGCACCAATGAGAAATTTGGAGCGCCAAGTGGGACAACTTGCTAGTGCCCAAAATACCAGACCAGTTGGAGCTCTTCCTAGTGATACTGAGCCTAATCGTAAATCTCAAGTCAATGTGGTTACTTTGAGAAATGGAAGGATATTAGAAGAAGTTCCAAAGAAAAAGAAGTACACAGCTCGTCCCGAAGGAGAATTAGTTCCCAAGCCAGTTAAGGAGAATGAGAAAGAGAACAAACGATCATAGCCAGTAATTGTGACAAGGCCACCACCTCCGTTTCCACAAATACTGCAGAAGCAAAAACGATGATGCTATGTACAAGAAATTCTTAGATATTTTGAGCCACGTGCGTGTGAATTTGCCTTTGGTGGAAATTTTGCAGGAAGTACCTAAATATGCAAGGTATCTTAGAATATTGTGGCAAACAAACGAAGACATACAGAGTTCGAAACAGTTTCACTTACTGAGGAGTGCAGTGCCAGAGTTTAGAGTAAACCGCCTCCTAAGTTGAAGGATCCTGGGAGTTCCACGATTCCGTTATCTCTTGGAAAACAAGAAGTTGGTAGAGCCCTGTGTGATTTAGGAGCTAGTATAAATTTGATGCCATCCTCTTTGCTCAAGCAACTCGGATTGGGGGTGGTTAGACCTACTACAATCACTTTACAGTTAGCAGATAGGTCACTAGTTATGCCAGAAGGAATTATTGAGGATGTGTTAGTTCGAGTGGGAAAGTTTATTCTTCCTGCTAATTTTATTGTTCATGATTACGAGGCAGATGAGGAAATGCCCATTATTTTGTGGCGACCATTCTTAGCTACTGGTGGAGCGATTATTGATGTGAGGGCAGGGAATTTAAAGAAGAGAGTTGACGATGAGGAAGTCACTTTTAATGTGTACAAGGCACTTAAGCTCCCTAAGCACTATGAGGACTTGTGCATGATTATTGTGGTCGAACTGAAGAGGATAGAGCAGAGTCCTTATGTGAATTGTAGTGATCCAGATGGGACAACTGAGTTAGAGGAGGCGGTGTTGCAAGTTGAATGTGTAAAAATGATTGAGAAAATAGCTAGAGATGAAAGAGGAGACCCCCTAAGAGCGTACAAAAAGGATAGACTTCATGGGAGAAAGAAGAAGAGAAAGCGCCCATCCTGAGCAGAGTAGCATAGTCGTGCCACGAATATAAATAAGGCTCTTGTTGGGGGGCAACCCAGCTTGTTTATCTTTTATTTATTTATTATTTTTTTGTGTTGTTTTTATTTTGCAGAGTAGGGGAAGCCTGAGTACCCAAATTTAAAGCTGAGGAGCATGTCTGAGCTTAAGTCTGGGGTCGTCCCGCCTCTAAAGATTGAGGATCATGTTCTAGCTAGGCCCCTAGAGGGTCTCAGGAAGTATTATTCACCCTTGTTTTAATATTTTTCTCTATGATCATGCATCGAGGACTATGCATAATATAAGTGTGGGGGTGGGGAAACTACATTCGGAATTGTAATTATATAAAACTAATATTTTTTATTAGTTATTCTTTTAGAACTCGTAGTATACATAGTCTAGGTTCTCAAAGAAAAAGAGAAATTTTAAAAAGCTCGAACTTTTCCCGATGATGGATGTGTTGGACAATTTTCTTGAGGGATAAAGTCCGATTAAAAAACACCAAAAAGATTTTTTATTTTTTTAGGATAGCTAGGTAATACCCCTTGGTTTTTCTTTGGGCACCGGTTCTTTTTCAAGGTTGTAGCTCGAACCGGGTACTTTTAGTTTTTTTTTTTTTTAGAATAGTTAGGAAGAAATTGAGTGACTTTGAGATACCCATTGACATGTTTTGTGCTGGCACATTAGGCTATGACATACATTCTATTATTTCTTGTATTTGGTTTGACCTGTGGAGCCTAAGTAAAAGATAAATAGCCTATTTCCTGACGCCTTAGCTCAGTTGTTTGACTTGTATGCCACATAGTGCAATATTGCTTAATTTTCTCAATTATGTGTGCTTGCTTGACTTAAGATTTGAACAAAACCGTCGTGATTGAGTCATGTGCAATGTGTGTGTGAGGATTAGTGATTTTTTGTGCTATCTTGTGTAGTCAAGAACTTGCTCTTGCGTTAATCGAAGCGAAATTGTAGGTTATGCTAATCTAGGAGATGATGTAGGCATTTTCTTGCTTGATCATGGATGGGCTTGTACATAAAAATAAAATTTTCCGTTGCTATCCCCTTTGAACCTATAGACCTTTTCTTTGGTACCCACATTACAAGCCATACCCCTATTTTGTTCTTAATTTGAGATTGTTGAACCTTTACCTCCTAAGACACTTAGTCGCTAAAAGAAGTAAGGTGATATATTGGGGATTAGTTTTTGAGTGGATCCATGGGAAGGCCCGTTGGTGCACTAAAGTTGAAATAAAAAGTTACTAGACAATGAGCTTTAATGTACGGAGAGTGTGTAGAAAAAAAAAAAAAAAACTGATGTAAGAGGGAAAAAAATGATAGTGAAAGTATGTAGAAAAAGATACACACCTCCACTTCTTATTATTTTGTGCTAGTGGGAGTATAGAAGTGCTTAATTGAAAAAGGGCTATGTTGTATATGGGTTGTGGCAAGTTAATTGGTTGAGAAAAATATGTGTTTGAATTGTGTAGTGTATTAAAGTGCTTATGAGGGTTAGTCACTATTCCTAAATATATCCTACAAGTCCCTTAGCTTACATTACAAACTTAAAGTTCTAATTGATCCTAGATTTGGATAGCTTAAATTAGTAGAGATCTATACTACAGGCAAACTTATGATACAATCACGGGATGCATATGAATTCTTTGTGAGAGTGAGTGAAATGTTGTTCGATTGTGTGATGTACTTAATTTATATTCAAAAAGCATCTTTGAATATGTGGACTAATCTATATTCACTCTTTTGTTCGTTGGTGAGAGCACATGATCTCATGAATGATGGGCAATGTTGTAAACTTTCTCGTTGGGTAAGGGCGTGAGTTGAGAGTGCTTAGTGGTTAGAAGTCTACTCTTGAGGTTGGGTGGTTGCGAATAGCTTATTGGGGTAGTTGAGCTGAATTTTTATACTTGGGCATGGTAAAAACGGGAAGAATGTGAAATTTTGTATGTTTATGCTTGTGTGCCGGTATTGATCATGGTCAAGGGGTTAAAGTGTGTGATTAAAAGTAAAAGTGCTTCTTTATAGTGAACTTTATACGTTGTTGTTTGTCTTATTGCTCGAGGACGAGCAAAAGTCTAAGTGTGGGGTGTTGATGTTTAGCTTAAAGTATATATATTTTTATGTATGTCGCCTCATATTTTACTTTTGTTTCATGGATTTTTGATATTAAATGTGATGATTTATATTAATTTGAAGTTTTTTTATGTGTAGGAATGATCTGGGAGCAATTGAGGGCGAAACATGCAAAATTAGAGCCAAAACGAATGAAATCGGACAAATTGAGCAGTTGGGCGCCACAGGCAGCGCCTTGAGCCACCTGTGGCGCTGGAGGCAGAAATTGATTTATGGTGGAGCGCTGTGGCTGGTGCCTGGCGCTGTCCAGGGCGCCGATGACGAGAATTTTTCATATTTTGTCTGAGACACGGTTATTTCGGCCCTAGACCTACCCAATACGTATAAAAGCAAAACTAAACATATTTTTGAGGGGAGATGCCACTTTTGAGGGAGAATACACACGAGAAACATTCGGAAGAGAAGAGATCTCAGTCTTCTTCATCTCTTCTTAGTATTTTCAATTGTTCATCACTTATGAAATTGCTTGTTATTATCATGAGTGGCTATAAAACCCATTGTTCAGGGGTTGTGATTTAGCCATGAATATTGTTATTTAACGTTAGCTTAACCTTGATTATAATTCACTAATATATGGTTGTTTCTTCAATTCTGTGATTAATTGCTCAATTGTCTGGCCAGCAGTTGGGTTCTATTTACTATCTATGCTATGCTTGGGAAAGTCGTGTATAGATTATAGAAGAATTGAAGAGAGCGCGATCTTAACTCTTAGGGGGAGCGGATTTGTGGTTAGGATAAGAATATACCTAGTCACAGTGCTTAATTACATATCGTAATCTTAATGTGTTCTTAATAAATTAATTTTATAGGAATATAGGCGTTAATCTATTTCAAATAGGCGAGTAATACTTCGGGAGAAGGCTATGAGAGCAATTATCGATTAATTAGCAACCATGAGTAAATTGTATGAAAGGGAGAGTTAATTAAAATATAATATGAATGATGAATCGATCACAATCCTGGAATATCTGTCTCTACTGAATACACAAAAATCAACTTGTTACTTGATAATTTAGTTATTACTTAGAATTATAGTTTAGTATAATCATATTCTTGAACTTGATTTTGGCTTGACGGAATAACAATTTTCGTAAATTTAGTGGGTAGTTGGTACAAATCTCTGTGGGTTCGACACTCAACTTATCATTTTATTACTTGTACGACCACGTATACTTGCGTGTGCGTTTAAGAGCAACAAATTTTTGTCGCCGTTGCCGGGGACTTGAATATTCACTACTTTCTAGTGTTTGCTTTAGTTGTCTATTTTGTCTAGTCTAACGTTACTTTATTGTTGCTCTAATCTCAAAAACTTTTATTGAATGCGAATGGTCAGAAGCCAGCACAGACTCCACAGCTTTGACCCCGAACATTAGAAGCATCCAAAGAAGCTCCAAGTATTCAGATTGTTATGATTGCTAAGAACACTCATTTTCTTATAGGTACAATTATTACTCAAAATATTTTATCATTCATATACAATATAATTTTTTTATTTTTATACTAATTACATAGAATAAAGCGTTGCGCCCATGCACTAGTTAAAGTATAAATATAAATATAAATGGACAAATATAGATATCGTTACACAAACCCGCCGAAACAACGCCCTTTTCCGCTGAAACCCAAAAGATACCAAACCCATGAATAAAGCTTCTCAATCGTCAACTATGTCTACTTGTCTTCTTCCTTTTCTTGTTCTTATCTTCTGGAATTCTCTCTCTCATGGAAACTCAGACTCAATCTATGACTCGTTTGTCAATTGCCTAACAACCAAATCAGTTCCCCAACAAGAAATCTCCAAAATCGTCTATTCCCCAAACAATGCCTCCTTTAACCCCATTTTACAAGCCTATGTCAGAAACCGCCGTTTTTTTAATTCCTCCACAACTTCCAAACCGGTTATCATCGTTACCCCTACAGAAGAATCCCATGTTTCCAGTGCTGTTCTTTGCACCAAAGAGACTAATTTACAGTTAAAAATCCGTAGCGGTGGCCATGATTATGAGGGAATTTCGTATATTTCTGATGTCCCTTTTATAATGCTTGATATGTTCAATCTCAGGTCAATTTCCATTAATGTAAATGATAATACTGCTTGGGTTCAAGCTGGTGCTACATTAGGGGAACTTTACTATAACATTTGGACAAAAAGTAACGTTCTTGGTTTTCCTGCGGGTGTTTGTCCTACTGTTGGTATTGGTGGGCATGTCAGCGGTGGTGGTTATGGGAATATGCTGAGGAAATTTGGACTCAGTGTTGATAATGTATTGGATGCTCGTCTAGTGGATGTTAATGGTAAAATTTTGGACCGTAAAGCTATGGGTGAAGATCTTTTTTGGGCAATTAAAGGAGGTGGGGGTGCTAGTTTTGGTGTCATTTTGGCCTTCAAAATTCAACTTGTTCAAGTCCCACAAACTGTGACTTATTTCAGAGTTGAAAGGTTTCTAGACCAAAATGCTACTGATGCAGTTTTCCAGTGGCAAAATGTTGCTCACAAAATTGACAGTGATCTTTTCATCAGACTACTTTTGCAACCAATCACTGTGAAAAGAAAAGAGAGAGTGAAGGAGAAGAACACTCAACAAAAGAAGACGATACGCGCAACGTTCTTGGGGTTATTCCTTGGTGATTCTAGTAGATTAATGACACTCGTAAGCAAAGAATTCCCTGCTTTGGGATTAAAAAAACAAGACTGTTATGAAATGAGCTGGATTGATTCAGTGCTGCGATGGGCAAGTTTTGACAACACAACAAAACCAATCGCCTTGTTAAACAGAACAGGGGTTCCATCGAATCTCTTGAAAAGAAAATCGGATTACGTGCAAGAACGAATTCCCAGAGATGGGTTGGAAACAATTTTCCAAAAGATGATTTCTTTGGGCAAAACAGGAATAGTTTTCAATCCTTATGGAGGGAGAATGGCTGAAATTCACGAAGACGAAACACCATTTCCACACAGAGCAGGGATTCTATTCAAGATACAGTACTCAGTGAATTGGGACAAAGAAGGAGCAGCTGCAGAAAAAGATTACCTTACACAGATAAGAGATTTATACAGTTTTATGACCCCTTTTGTTTCGAAGAACCCAAGACAAGCCTATTTGAATTATAGGGATCTTGATATTGGTACAAATGATCAAGGACCGCATAGCTTGGAAGAAGGAAGGGTATATGGGACCAAATATTTCAAGAACAATTTTGATAGGCTGGTGAAAGTGAAATCAGTGGTCGATCCATTGAATTTCTTCAGAAATGAACAAAGTATTCCTACTCAAATTCAGGACATTGGTGCCTACGGGGAAGAAAACAGAGGAGGATGTTTTAGTCAATCTCTGGCTTTAGTTCTTGGTGAATGCTTGATCTGGATAAGCATCCTATTTTAGCTTTTCCATAGATTGCTAGGCTAAGTTACTGTTTTTTCTTTTTAAACGAATCAATATAAAATCCTTGTTCAACGAGGACTCAAATGTATGGTCTTTGTTTAAACCATTCGCCAATCGCCAATATGACACGTTTGGTTATTTTTCTAGCGAACTTCTGAGGAAAGGCAAAGTAAAATGAAAGTTCAGGACAAATTTGAACATTTTTGCTTGCTTTCTAAAACCAAAAAGAATTCTTTGTTGAACTTCAAATAACATTTTGTTGCATGTGTTAATTAAACTTTTGCAACCTACTTCTCCCATTTTCTCTTTCACCTGTTATTTTTTCGTTTCGGTTTTAACCTTGTAAAATGGTGTTTCTGAAAGTTTGTCTTGTGTTTCAGTTTGGCTTAAATACTACTAATGGCTTTGTGGAACCACTTAAATTTCAACTTGTTTATAAGCTAATATACCACCGTACCTTAGTAGCTTATCCTTAGCATGCATGTAGAAATAAGAACTATAGATGATCAAATATGCAATGGTTATCAAAGAGTTAATAGTGTACTTTATGATTGATATTAGAGTAAATACTCTAAAATTCTCTTAAACTATTTAATTTTTTGTCAGTTTCCTACTTAAATTATCGTCGATGTTGGGCATATTTCTATATATTTTAGTGTTACTTCACTCGTGTTTTAACTGCTTTTTGATGCTATTTGATCTTCAAAATGCCCAACATGGTTTAATTATTAGTTTTATGACTAATTGAGTTGTGTGTGATAATTTAGGGTGTTTGGAGTGCAAAAATATAATGAAAAGGTGTTCTAGCTAGAGGAGTTGCATCCAACCTAGAAAAAAATCATATTTCGTGTACCCTTGGCAGTGAAGCCGGACCATAGCATCCACCTTAGCATCCGCACCTGGGAACATCAGAGATGGAGGAACAAAGGGTGGATGCGAATCATCCACCTAGCATGCGAAGCTGAAGAAGTGGAGGACGGGGTGGATTAGGAGTAGGAGAACTTTGGCCCACGACTTTTGTACGCAATATATAAGTCAAAAACACCTCTTTTAGGTCATCTAACATATTGGGAAGCGAGAAAAGGCCACGACAAAGCTTGAAAACCACAGAATTCGTCTTGAGTTCTTACTTTTTCCTTCTTTTATTGATTTTTATGCATTCTTGGGAATTACTTGAGATTGTTATCATGAGCATGTGTGGCTAAGAACCTTATTATTCTGGGGTCATGGGGGCTACATGAATGTTGACGTTTGAAGTTTAAATTAACGAGTTTGAGTTTATTATATTGGGTTGTTTATTTAATTCTATTTTTTAATTATTTTGCTGAGTAGCTAACAACGAAATACTATCTATGAATCAAGAGTTGAACTCGAAAGTGAAAATTCTAGATTGCATATGGAATTAAATAGAGCAAGTTCTTGAACTCGGTCATCGGGGAACAGATTCGCAATTAGGATAGAAATCTACCTAATTGTCTTGCTTGGTTGAAATACAGGAAGTGTAAATGCATTCTTGTTAATCTTAATTCCATAGACATATAGGCATTAAGTTAGCTTGAGTAGGAGAGTAAAAAATCGATAGATTCTTATGAGTAATATCAACCCTGTCAATCAACAATCCAGATAAATGAATTAGTTATATTAAGCCAAGAACGCAACACGATTGTTAGCAAACCTATTATCCTGGAATATTCTCTCCTACTGATTGTTATCCGAAATTGCTTAATTGTTTTGGTTGATTTCTAGTTAATTCATTGCTTGATAGTTTTAGGTAGTAAATTAGTCACTTATATATTTTGTGAGAAATCTCTTGAATCGATAAATTAATTGAGTTTGAATCAGTCAAAAGTTAATCATAAGTCTTCGTGGGAACGATACTCTACTCACTACTCTATTACTTGACACGTATACTTGCGTGAGTGTTATTGGTCGCAATATCTATCCCAAAACCCCCTGAACTATATCCTCCTTAGTATTAAAATGGCCCGTTGTATTTTTAATTGTGTGTGTGATACACTCTCGTAACTTTGTAAGAAATGTGCCATGTGACACTCCAAATGGATATTAATTAGCGCAATAAAATAATAACTTAATTTCGTATTTTATATATTAATTCCAATATATTAAATGAATAAATATTGTTCACCCAATTAAAATATATAAGAGGTAAAGGCAAAAAATATTAAGTAATAAAATCCCCTTCTCTCTCCAATCTTCCAATAATGGCTTCTCTTTCTCTCACTAGAAATTTTCTCAATTAAGCTTCGTTTTGACTTTCAGTTTTTCCTAATAACCCTCAATTTGGGTTATTGGATTATTTTCGTTAAGACAAACTTTCTGCAAAGTATTCAATAAGGGTGGTTTAATATAAAATCATGCCACTATTGTTTGCCATTAGATCTCTCTTATTGTTGGTATTCCATGTCAGTTCCAAGTCTTCCACATCCTACTGAAACAAATTACAGTCACCAACTTCATCCACTTCTTTCCACCTGAGGACATAAGAAGAGTTGCACGACGGAAATAGGTGAGTGTATTTTTTAAATATATAATAGGATTTTTATGTGGCTTATCTCCCTTACATTCTGAAAACTCCATTGTTCTCATATATCTTGTTCTTCTACCAATATTTTTCAGAAGCTTAAAGAAATTTAATAACAAGAGAGGGAGAATTTCAGATTAAACCAGATGGAGAAATGGAGGAGAAAGGTAAAAAAAATGGAGAAGAAAGGTGAAAGAGTGAAGAAAAAAGTGAAATATACAAAAAATAAAATAAAAAATAAAAAAAGTTTAGAAAAATAAGGGCTAATAAGCAGTTAGACACTGTCATGTGAGCCATTTTGATGTATTTTTCTAGCCTTAACGCGCTCTTTCACGAGTTGTTACACACATATGTCACATAAGCAACAAAGGGATTTTAATACGAAGAAAGATATAGTTTAGGGAATTTTTGGGGACAAACGATAGTTTAGATAGAGAACTAACAAAAAGGTTATAGTTTAGGCAGATTTTAGGATTACTCATGGTATTATATATGATGATACTTATAGAGTGCGATGAAGTAAAAGTAAGTAAGAACGTGGAGTTGTGAACTCACACTATTTTTCACATGTGATTTACTAAAAATGAGAAATGACCCATTCTGCTTTGATGCAAGTTAACTTGTGATTGTAACTGAAAATTTATGAATTAAATATATGATCTATTTCATACCCTTTTCAGCTAATCTTACCGACGGCGGTCTTGGTAATCACTTGATATCCTTTATTTCTCTTGGTAGAATGTGGCAAATGGTCGCGAGAAATATATGCATCTCTTGCTACAAAATCATGTTGAGCAATTAATTCTTATTCTTATTCTACTTCATCTCGATCAACTTGTAACTCAAAAATCTGTTTCTAGCGGGAGAAAAATCAATGTTGCTCATTACCTGATCTGTCGCATCAAAGACTTAGTAAGTGGTTATTCATTTGCGGATGAATTTTGGTTACAATAGGAGAAAGAGAGGAAACTATCCCACCTACATTAATCACAATGACATCCTTCGGAACCTCAGCACCCTATGTGACAATAGGGGATGTTGATTTATTCAGCACAGGAACAAAAACTGCTTCATTAACTGGAGTTCAAATTGCTTCGAGGTGCAACAATTGGTGAATGGTTTATGCTCTTTGACAGTCATCACCTTGATTCCCAATTTTATCATCAGTCCCATTATGTCTGGCCACTATCAAATTTTAGCGCCACGTTTAGTAGAATTTATAACATTATTTTCACCCCATGTTGTGTAGCTTATTTGAATCCATCAAATTTGATGAATTAGCATGAGATGTAGTGTAGATACATAGACATTGACCCTAAGCATGAGGAATATGTGACACATCAGTATCATTCACTTCATGTGTTGCAATGATGCTCTTAACGTGTACCCCAAAACATTGACATGTTCTTCACTACTACAAGTATTCGTACCTGCGCGATGCGCTATTAATATTAAAAAATATTAATTAAATTATATTGTGATCGAACTTGTTTGAACCTATTTGTATACGGGCCGAAATCAGAGGAGTCCAATTTCGAAGTCTCTGTTATGCCATGCCCGAACATTAAAGGTCTCAGAGTGAAGTTCGAAGCTCAGTCACAGTATACATACCTCGAAAGAGCATATCGAAGGCTCGATACGGCCTACTCAAGAAAACATATGGAAGGCCCATCACGACCTACCTCGAGGCAGGGGAAAATTGATGACATTTAAGAAAAAGCAGGAAATTCCCAAGAATACGTGGTTGGGGCTAATAAGGTCTGTAAGGGATAGTACAAATCCGTACTAGGCCGTTATACAAATGTACCAATAGTATTCTTTGTCATAATTAGACATGTACCATATTAGGGTTTTCCCCTCCTATATAAAGGAGGCCCCAATCATTTGTAATGACATGAAAATTCACTGCTGTAGAATATTCTACTCTACTTTCCTCGTTTGCTATGCTCAAGTTTATTCTTCAACTTTATTAGTCTTCATTTATTGTTCATACTTTATTGTCACTAAGATAGCCTCGAGGCCCTAAAATCACCAAGTTCGAGGCCCTCGTTCCTTTAGAAACATTGGTTTGGCTATCTCATTCTCCTCATTCATACTTGTCATTCCTTGATTATTTACTAGTATTGAAATAAATCGCATATTTTTAGAACCACAAATCAAGTATAATTGTTGAAACCATTTTCGAGGTAAACAGTTTGGAGCCCACCGTGGGGCTAAAGATAATAGTGATAGTTTTGGTTCTAGTTTTCTGATAACACAAGTTATTCTTCACACTTTTTCTTGTCCAAAGGTTCTTTGATTTCAGGTTAAAACATGTCTAACTCGGCAAAAGCACCTGTAAACGACGGTCTTGGTTTCCATGGAGAAAATAGTGCAACGACCCCAAGGGTCAGCGTGCCACCACTAAACCCTGGGGTAGCACCAGCACCAAACCCTGTCGACATAGGTTCACATATTGCTTGCACGTAGATTTAGGTACTGATATTGAAGGAAGTATATGCGGAGGGAACAACCTGACACACAAGGGACACATGCTCGAGAAGAAAGAAAAGTTGGTCTACAAGTAATCTTTGAAATGTTGCAAGCACAACAAATTGCAATCGTTCAATCGCAAAGTCAGTAACAGACTCCGAGAACAGCATGACCGGAAATGGCCCCCCGAGTTGAGCCAGGACCAGAAAGATCGAGCAATAATGGGTCAGGAACTGAACCCACCATCAAGTGGAAGCTCGAGGAACTCACAAAAAGGGTCGATTCGGGAGAAAAGAAGATAGAGGATAACAACAAGAAAGTAGAAACCTACAATTCGAGAGTCGACCAAATCCCGGGAGCACCCCCGATTTTCAAGGGAGTGGATTCGAGGAAGTTCATGCAGAAGCCATTCCTACCAAGTGCGTCTCTGAAGCCTATCCCTAAGAAGTTCAGAATTCCCGACATCCCAAAGTACAACGGGACCACATATCCCAATGAGCATATTACCACATATACTTGTGGTATAAAAGGAAATAATTTAAAGGACGACGAGATCAACTCTGTCCTGTTGAAGAAATTTGGAGAAAACTTATCCAAGGGGGCCATGATGTTGTATCATAACCTACCCCCAAATTCAATAGATTCATTTTCCATGTTGGCACACTCATTTGTAAAGGCACATGCTGGTGCCATAAAAGTTACTACACGGAAGTCCGATGTGTTCAAAATCAAACAAAGAGAGAACGAGATGCTAAGGGAGCTCGTATCCCATTTCCAGATGGTGTGAACGGAATTACCACCGGTCTCCGATGACTGGGCAGTACAAGCCTTCACTCAGGGATTGAATGAATGAAGCTCGATAGCTTCGAAGCAGTTGAAGCAAAATTTGAGCGAGTATCCCGCCGTAACTTGGGTGGATGTGCACAACAGGTATCAATCAAAAATCAGGGTCGAGGACGACCAATTGGGAGCCCCCTCGGGCTCAATTAATCCTAGTAGGCTATTAGCAAAAGAATCAAGGAACACAGAAAGGGAGCCGAGACCGAACAAGGAAATATATCAACCCTATGTCGAAGACCAAAGAACTGCTTCGAGGCGTAATACACCTCGAAATGAACGAAGTGCGGATCGAGGCCAAAGTTCCCGGGGACTCATGAGCCAAACCAAGTTCGACAGGCATACGAGGCCGTTGGAGGCACCTCGATTGTCAGACTACAATTTCATCAACGATGCCTTAGACATTGTATCAGCCATAGGCAAGATAAGAGATACTAGGTGGCCCAAACCTATACAATTAGATCCTTCCCAGAGGAACCCCAAATTAATGTGCAAATACCATGGCACTCACGGTTATAGGACCGAGGATTGCAGACAGCTTCGAGATGAGGTAGCCCGTTTGTTCAACGAAGGGCACCTTCGAGAGTTCCTCAGCGACCGGGCCAAGAACCATTTTCGAGAGTGAGTTGCAAATACGAAGAATGAGCAAGAGGAGCCGCATCATGTCATTCGTATGATCATTGGAGGAATCGATGTCCCACAGGGACCCATATTCAAACGAACAAAAGTATCCATCACAAGGGAGAAGTGATCTCGGGACTACATTCGCGAGGATACCCTCACATTCAGCAAACAAGACATCGAGGCCTTATCTCAACCTCATAATGATGCACTAGTAATTTCTTTCCTTTTAAATAAAGTTCAAGTTAAACGTGTGCTCGTGGATCCAGGTAGTTCGGCCAATATAATCAGGTCGAGGGTCGTGGAGAAGCTCGGGTTGCTCGACTAAATCATACTAGCCTCTCGAGTCCTGAATGGGTTCAACATGGCGAGTGAAATAACGAAAGGGGAAATCATCCTCCCAGCCAACGTGGCCGGGACCATACAATCCACTAAATTTCATGTCATTGAAGGTGACATGAGGTACAACGCCCTTCTTAAAGGCGATGGATACATAGCATGAGAGCAGTATTATCAACCCTTCATCAAATAATGATGTTTCCAACAAAATATGGCGTGAAAATGGTGTATGGAGAGCAGCATGCAACCAAAGAGATGTTCGCAGTGCATGACTTGAAACTGGTATCAGCTCTATCTACCTCGGAGAAATCAAAGGCGAACGGGTAGCCAAATAGCAATCATACCACATACCCTCGATTGAGCCCGAGGGACAGATGATCGATGAACATGTGGTCGAGGACAGAGAAGAAGAATTCCTCACCCCCCGAGCCTTCGTTTCGAGGAATCGGATACAACAAAGTTCACTATTGAAGAACTTGAGCAGGCAGTATTAATCGAACATCTCCCAGAACGAATAGTATACCTGGGAACGGGACTAACCCCCGAACTCAGGAAAAAACTGATTTAATTTCTTATTGATAACATTGATTGCTTCTCTTGGTCCCATTTAGATATGACAGGGATCCCACCGGAGGTAACCACCCATCGACCGAGATCCCAGGTTCAAACTGGTGAAGAAAAAAATGAGGCCTCAATCCGAGGTAAAGAATACGTTCATCAAAGATGAGGTAACTAAGCTTCTTAAAATATGATGCATTAGGGAGGTAAAATACCCCAAATGACTAGCTAATGCAGTAGTAGTCCCTAAAAAGCTAAATAAACCGAGAATGTGTGTAGATTACAAAAATTTGAACAAAGCATGCACTAAAGATTCTTTCCCACTGCCAAACATCGACCTCCTAATCGACGCTACGGCTGGCCACGAGACCCTTACTTTTCTCGACGCCTACTCCGGGTACAATCAAATTCAAATTAACCCGGAGGACCAGGAAAAGGCCTCGTTTATCACAAAGTATGGCACATATTGCTATAATGTAATGCCCTTCGGGATAAAAAATGCAGGAGCTACAAACCAATGTCTGGTTAATAAGATGTTCGAACATCAAATAGGCAAGTCTTAGAAGTTTACATTTATGACATGTTGGTTAAGTCCCTGCGTGCAGAGGACCATTTGACTCATTTGCAGGTAACGTTCGATATCCTAAGAATATACAACATGAAGCTCAAACCCGAGAAATGCGCTTTTGGATCGGGAAAACTTTTGGTCTTCATGGTGTCAAACAGGGGGATGGAGATCAACCCCGACAAAATCAAAGCCATCGAGGAGATCACCGTGGTAAACAATGTGAAAGTATTACAACGACTGACCGGGCAGATAACAGCCTTAGGCCGATTCATCTCGAGGTCATCAGATCGGAGTCATCACTTTTTCTCCCTTCTCAAGAAGAAAAACAACTTCGAGTGGACTCTGGAATGCCAGGACTTGGAAGAATTAAAATGGTATATCTCGAGCCCACCTTTTCTACATACCCCGAAAAAGGATGAAACAATATACTTTTATTTAGCCGTGTCCGAAGTTGCGGTAAGTGGCGTGCTGGTTCGAGAAGAACAAGGTACGCAATTCCCTGTTTATTACATAAATCGGACCTTGGGAGATGCTGAAACCAGGTATCCACACTTAGAAAAATTAGCTCTTGCATTAGTAAGCACATCTAGGAAGTTGAAACCACACTTTCAATGTCATCCTATATGTGTGTTAACTACATATCCACTTCGAAACATCTTGCATAAACCCGAGTTATCAGGCCAATTGGCCAAATGGTCCATCAAACTTCGAGGGTACGATATCGAGTATCGACCTTAAACGACTATTAAGTCTCAAATTTTGGCCGACTTCGTGGCCGATTTTACGTCTACCCTCGTGCCCGAAGTGGAAAAAGAACTCTTGATAATAACAAGCACATCATCGGGGCTATGGAACCTCTTCACTAACGGTGCCTCGAATGTGAAAGGGTTCGGGCTCGGTATAGTTCTAAAACTGCCTACGGGCGGCATAATTAGGCAATCCATAAAAACTTCAATTGAATAACAATGAGGTCGAGTATGAGGCCATGATTGCAGGTCTCGAACTAGCCAAGGGCCTAGGAGCAGAGGTAATCGAGGCGAAATGTGACTCTCTTTTGGTAGTTAACCAAGTAAATGGAAGCTTTGAAGTTCGAGAAGACAAGATGCAAAGATACTTAGACAAGCTTCAAGTGACATTGCATCACTTCAAAGAGTGGACCCTAGTCCTCATACCACGAGAATAGAATAGCGAGGCTGATGCACTCGCCAACTTGGGATCCTCGATTGAAGAAGATGACATAATCCCCGGGATTGTCTTATAACTATCAAAGTCGGTGATTCAAGAAGGCCATGCAGAAATCAACTCAACAAGTCTAACATGGGATTGGAGAAACAAGTACATCGACTACTTGAAACATGGGAAGCTCCCCACAGACCCAAAATTATCAAGGGCCCTTTGAGCCAAAGAACCCGATTTTCACTCGATGAGAATGGAACATTGTACAGAAGGACCTTTCGATGGGCCACTAGAAGTATGCTTGGGACCGGGGGACACAAACTGTGTGCTACGAGAAATCCACGAAGGCACTTGTGGAAATCACTCTAGCACTGATTCTTTAGTTTGAAAGGTAATTAGAGAAGGGTATTACTTGTATGGAATGGAAAAGGAAACCAAGGAGTTTGTTCAAAGATGTAACAAATGCCAAAGATTCGCTCTGATGATACATCAACCCGGTGAACAACTATACTCAGTCTTATCCCCGTGGCAATTCATGAAATGGGGGATGGACATTGTCGGCCTCCTACCAACGGCGCCAAGTAAAGCTAAATTTATCTTGTTTATGACTTACTACTTCTCGAAATGGGTAGAAGCATAGGCCTTCGAGAAGATAAGACAAAAAGAAGTCACCGACTTCACATGGGACCATATCATATGCCGATGCGGGATCCCCTCCGAGATTACGTGTGATAATTGGAAGTAGTACATCGGTAGCAAGGTGACGAAATTGCTCGAGGATCATAAAATCCAAAGGATTCTATCAATGCCTTACCACCCAAGTGCGAGAGGTCAAGCCGAGTGCACAAACAAAACTATCATTCAAAACTTAAGAAGAAGTTAGAGAATGCGAAGGGGAAGTGGAGAGAAGTGCTGCCTGAAGTACTATGGGCATATCGAACAACTTCGAAGTCAAGTACAGGGGAGACCCCATTCCCTTTGGTATATGGGTCCGAGGCATTGATACCAGTCGAAGTAGGGGAACCGAGCATCAGATTTCAGCATGCCACTGAGGACTCAAACAAGGAGGCCATGAACACCTCCCTCGAGCTATTAGATGAAAAGCGTGAGGCCGCATTGGTTTAAATGGCTGCTCAAAAACAAAGGATCGATCGGTACTACAACAGAAGAACAAACATTCGATACTTCGGAGTCGGGGACTTAGTCCTGAGGAAAGTCACCCTCAACACTCGAAACCCAAATTAAGGGAAGCTAGGCCCTAGTTGGAAAGGGTTGTGCCGCGTCCTCGGAATAGTAGGCAAAGGGTCCTACAAACTTAGCACCATGGAAGGCGAGCAACTACCAAGAAATTGGAACATATCGATGCTCAAATGCTATTATTGCTAAGGCATAACCTTCTCCCT
This sequence comes from Nicotiana paniculata, assembly GCA_005239505.1. Lineage (NCBI taxonomy): Eukaryota > Viridiplantae > Streptophyta > Magnoliopsida > Solanales > Solanaceae > Nicotiana > Nicotiana paniculata. The sequence goes on from ML334509.1 coordinate 20,358, forward strand.
TTTCGTTTATATTTCATACTAACTTGTTGCGAGTGTTCGATTGAGAGGCGTCGAAGCATCCTTCAGCTCGAAGACCTTGGGTTTTAAAGCATGCGTTGCACTCTTTTTCCCTAAGATCGGGTTTTATCCCAAATGGATTTTACCGGCAAGGTTTTTAAGGAGGCAACATCTATATGATACCTAAGGAAAACTCAGCAAGTATTCAACGCTTATTTTTCAATCAACCTCGAATACTGGGAGTAATCACACTCGTAGGTTACCTTTTCGAAGAAAACAAGTTATGCCAAAGAGGGCCTCGATAGGAGAATGCTGTAATGGGCCAAACAGTCAAATGAATCGTGTCCATGTAGAATAGTCGATCCCCCGAAGGAAAAAACATGTACGCATTATTCGAAGGAGAATTCTTATTTATCAAAAAACTTTGTGCCTCAAAGAAGTTTATTGTTTTCACATGAAACAGCTCAAGGGCCAAATACTCCCGAACACTCGGGGACTGCCACCGATGATCAACTTATCGAGTCATCAAATACTCGGACTCATGAGACCTGAATGAGGCAATATCGAATCATAAGACCTCAATGAAGAAACATCAAACTTATAAGACCTCAACAAGGCATACTCAAACTTACAAGACCTTAAAAAAAGCACACCCTCGATATTAAGGCCAAGGCTATATATTTGAACTTGTAAGACCCCTAAAAAGGCATACCCTCGATATTAAGGCCGAGGTCACCTTACCCGGGGACTAAAGGCTACGACCAAATATAAAGACTACAGTCATATGAAAAGGCTACAGCCAAAATAATGTGGATCGGAGACGTCCGACTTCCTCCATAAAACTAAAAGCCATAAAAAATTTCGAAAAAACCCGGTTAAATCAGGATACCCTCGGCATAAGCAAAGAGCTTTGACAATATCAGCTCCGAACAATGTTAAGGCTTCAAGAAAATCAGCCTTCCAGAGAACCTCACGAGGTACTCAATTATCATCGCACATCGAACCGTCGAGAAGTCGGACGAATATAAAAACATGCAAAGGCATAAAGAAATCTTTTAAAGTCTTTACCCAGAATGGGGAAAATTGTAGCCATCTTGAGGTCAAATTCACAATCTAAAAAGATCCCAAGGGACGATTTATAAGATCCTAAGGGACAAACTGAAAAGAGTCTAAGGGCCGATGTCTTAAAGCCTAAGGACCGAAACCTAAAGGAACTTAAAGGCCGAAGCACACTGTGCTCGAGACCTCACCTAGTTTGAACTCGAAAGTACCGAGCTAAATATTAGATCGAAGATCGGACCCTAAGAGATCACCTATTATAGATCGTTGATCGAACATGAAACCTAAGGGTTTTATATTTTAAGTCCAATATATCAGACTGATCACAAAAAAGACGAAGGCAATGCAGAAATTAACTCAGAGACAGAAAAAAGATTTCTTTATATCGAGATAATGGTACAAAAGTACATTTACAATACTCTCATATGAAGCCCTTTACACAAATCAAAGAAGACCTAATCTACCGTCGGGGACTTTGTCTTTACCCCTTCGGGGATTTTGTCTTCATCCACCCCCTCGGGACCAGCCTCTTCTTCATCATCCTTAGCATCAGTTTCATCATCGGAAGAAAGAAGGAACTTGGCACCAATCCCGTCTACCCTGGCCTGCTCTATCTCCTCGGAGAGATCGAAGACCTTCGCATGTATCTCCTCAACAGTTTCCCTTCGGGATATGCATCGGATATAGTCGTTGCTTCTCTTCTCTCTCTTGGAGGCCCACCTCAACCATTTGAGCATCTATATCATCTTTCAAATAGATGGCTACCATCTTGTCGGCTTTTCCTTGTATTTTCTTGGCTTCGGCTCGAGATTCCACAACCTCAGTCTTCGCCTTCATGAGACCAGTCTCGAGTTTGGCTATCCTGCCCGCTTGAACTGAATTGCTCTCTCGAGCGTTAAGAAGTTGAATTTCGAGAGCAGACACTTTTGCCCATGCATATTTTTTTGGCCGCAGCGAGTACGTCCATCTTTGCCTTCCATTCATTGCATTCAGAGTTGAGTTGGGAGAACTCGCCCCGAAGATGTTCCAGCATTTCCATCTAACTTCTGCAACTAAATTATTGAAGTGTTAGCCTCCGAAGACGGGAGAAGGAGCCCGTATTTTTTCAAAATAGAAGTTACCTATTTCTCTAGCTTGTTCTCACACACACGTGCTCTGTCCGACTCAAATCGAAGATGCCTCAACTCCTTTTTTTTTCACATAGATGCTTGAGGGACTTCTCCTCATTCGAGGACCTACGCAACTTGGACTCACAACGACGTAGCTCAACCTTAAATTTGTCGAAGGACTAAAGAAAGAAAAGTTTGATTAGACAAAGGAATAATGTATAAGGTTAGAAATATTACAATACTATTAAAAACTCACGATTGAGCAAAGCCGTTGAGCCTTCTGGAATATCGAGTGCGTATCTGTTGGTTCAGCCTCATCGACCCCAGTTAAGAAACCTTGGAAGGGGTCGTTCTCACTCAAGACTTCTCCTAACTCAGGCGTCTTCATATCCCGAGCATCTAATGGTATCTTCAGAGAAAGATGGAAATGATGGTGAGTGACCTACTGTCACAACCTCGGGGAAATCACTCGAGGCGCTCTGATGGGCTGAGGTGCTTCGACGCTTATTCTCTTTGAAGTGGTCCCCGAACTTTGAGAAGCAACCGACAAGTCAGGAGACAAAGGGCCTTCGTCCTTGTTCTTCTTTTGATCTCCTTCGTCGAGACTAAGGTCTTCGGTTGTTGAGGGCTTAACTGCCTCAAAATGTTTTCTTGTTCGAGTCACCAACATTGAACCCTCTATCTCATCGTCATCATCGCCCACAGATCGTCTTGCAAGATCAAAATCCTCGTTGATGACCACATTCTTCTTGTGCCTCCGAGAAGGCTCCGTTTTGCTTTGAACATCCTTGCCCTTCGAGGATCTTTTTCTCTTATTGTCTTTCTTGGGCCTCGGAATCGAGGTTTCTTCTTCCTCCCTGGGCAGGGGCGGACTTATCTCAGAAGACTCACCAATACTTGCAACCAAGAAGTTATATCATATGAAGAAGGGTATTTTTACTAAGGAAGAAGAAATTTTTACACGTACCGTGGTGCTTCACCTCCCATTTTCCCTTCGATAAATCCCAACACTTGCGCTTGTCATATGTCGAAGTAGCTGCCAATTTACGAACCCAGTCCGTAAGATTGAGGACCACATGGGGCCTCCACGGGACCGCTGAGATAAGAGGAAAAGGGACAATTATACGAAGTTTAGCAAAATTGATGAGAGGGAAATAAAGCACAACATTCTACTCACGTGTGAAGTTCCATTTCTCGAGCAATGGTAGGAACTCCGAGGGGATGACGTCGATGGTCCTCACTCAGATGAATCGGCTCATCCAGCCTCGATCCTTGTCCTCATTGTTACTAGTAAAGAAGCAAAGAAGGATTTTTTGGACCGGCGTTGAATCTTGATTAGACCTTAAAAATTTTGAGGTTGATACAATCAAATGAGTTGGCTGAGGGTGAATTCAATCTCAAATGTTTCAGCAAAAAACCTCATCATTATCATGATCCCCCAGAATGACACATGGATCTGGGCTAGTGTAACATGGTAACTTTGGCAAAACTCAAGCACGCATGGATCGAGGGGACCTAATGTAAAGGGATATGTATACACGATCAGAAACCCCCCTATGTAGGCCGTAATCCTATTCACGAGAGGGTATTTGTAGAACAACCTCTTCCCCCCATCTGCACTCTCTCCTTATAGCTTCAAGGTGTCTCTCGTCAATTGATCTCACATACCTCGAGGCATTTTCTCGACGGCAGGGACATCAAGAGGTTTTCCTATGGTAAAGTCCTTCTTGAAGGAAAAACTGCTCGGAATGAGATTGTTATGCGCCGGAGGTTTGCCACCGGCCGAACGGGAAATAGAAGTGGAGGTTCCTTCTTTCGGAGGAACGGAATTGGGTGCATAATTTCTTTAAGAAAAGGAAGGATAAGATGAAAACAACAACGGAACTTTGAATTGATACGGTAGAAGAAAATGGTTGCTGCAGAACTGTAAAGTTCTTAATGAGGAACGAATTTGGGTGCATAATTTCTTTAAGAAAAGGAAGGATAAGATGAAAACACCAACGAAAATTATGAGAAAAACACCAACGGAACTTTGGGTGCATAAAGTTCCTTCTTTCTGAGGAACGAATTTGGGTGCATAGTTTCTTTAAGAAAAGGAAGGATAAGATGAAAACACCAACGGAACGTTGAATTGATACGGTAGAAGAAAATGGTTGCTGTAGAATTGTAAAGTCATTAATGAGGAAAGGGAAGCAAGTATATATAAGAGAAAAAATGGTGACTGTTCATTGATATTAATGGCCGACCAACCCTGACAACCAATTATAGCTTTTGGAGAAGAGAACTGATGGGGAGTTTTAGTCATTTCAGCGCTTACATCATAGGAGTGATGTCATCATAAAAAGTATCAAAGGGTTGATAATTCAAAATTGTTTCTTATCATTTCATTCTCATAAATGATAAGAATTGTAAAGTTATTAATGAGGAAAGGGAAGCAAGTATATATAAGAGAAAAATGATGACTGTTCATTGATATTGATGGCCGACCACCCCCGACAACCAGTTATAGCTTTTGGAGAAGAGAACCGACAGGGTGATTTAGTCATTTCAGCGCTTACGTCAAAGGAGTGATGTCATCATAAAAAGTATCAAAGGGTTGAGAATTCAAAATCGTTTCTTATCATTTCATTCTCAGAAACGCGGGGACTATTTGTATACGGCCGAAATCAGAGGAGTCCAATTTCGAAGTCTCTGTTATGCCCAGCCCAAACATTTAGGGTCTCAGAGTGAAGTTCAAAGCCCAGTCTCAGAATACATACCTCGAAAGAGCATATCGAAGGCTCGATACGGCCTACTCAAGAGAGAATATCGAAGGCTCGATATGGCCTACTCTAGAAAATATATCGAAGGCCAGTCACGACCTACCTCGAGGCAAGAAAAATCGACGACAGTCAAGAAAAAGTGGGAAACTCCCAAGGATACGTGGTTGGGGCTGATAAGGTTTGCAAGGGATAGTACAAATCCGCACTAGGCCGTTATACAACTGTACCAATAGTATTCTTTGTCATAATTAGACATGTACCATATTAGGGTTTTCCCCTCCTATATTATGGGGACCCCAATCATTTCTAAGGACGTGAAAATTCACTGCTATAGAATATTCTACTCTACTTTCCTCGTTTGCTATGCTCAAGTTTATTTTTCAACTTTATTTGTTCTTCATTTATTGTTCATACTTTATTGTCACTAAGCTAGCCTAGAGGCCCTAAAATCACCAAGTTCGAGGCCCTCGTTCCTTTAGCAACATTGGTTTGGCTATCTCATTCTCCTCATTTATACTTGTTATTTCTAGATTATTTACTAGTATTCAAATAAATCGCATATTTTTAGAATCACAAATCAAGTAGTTGAAACCATTTTCGAGGTAAAAAATATTAGATCTTATTGCTTTAATAAATTTCAATTGTCATCTTATTTGTCAATGAGATATACGCTGTAATAAAATATCTATTAAATTAAAAGTACGTATATATGTATCGAATAACTTTTTTGTTATGAATTTTTTATTATTATATGTGAACCAATATTTAGTATTTTTACATTGTGTCACGCCCCGAACCTGGGGAGGCGTGGATGGAACTTGGTGCCATATTCGGCCCGAGCGTACCACTCTGTAACTGTAAACTCTGGAGGGGTAACCCTCAACTTAGGCCGACGTGGCCTGCCTGCGAGCTGACAATACCAATCAAGGACGATGAGGCCACCGTGAATGTCTACAACTAGCAATACCAAACTAACATGTACATAGGGCTGGCAAGGCTATAATACTGGTATAAAAAATATACAGGACTCGTCGACAAGCCTCTAGAGATAACTGAACTGTATCATGGTCAGGACAGGTCCTCGACCTACCCATCAAACATGTATAGATAAAATGGACTCCAAGGTCTAGACCTGGTAACTCTGAGGAAGTTGAGCGTACAAACCAAACTAATGTTTGACTCTGTCTACTGGGAAGGTCTACTCAGCTGTCTATCAGGACCTGTAGACATGAAATGCAGCATCCTCTGCAAAAGGGATGTCAGTACGTATAATCTACCGAGTATTTAAGGCATAAAAATCAGTATATAAAAGACATAAAATAAACATGAAGTAAAGGATTCAACTTGTAAGTATGAATAGCTCTATAAATCATGAAACATTTATAATGTCATACATATGCATATAAATGTTACATCATGCATAGGTATATGCGTATATAACATCATCAAGACTCTAAGGGCATCCCATCATATCATCTCGGCCATAGTGGGTGAAATCATTAACGTATGCCAGCTGATCAGGTGGTGGTGCATATATAACACCATAACCTTTCTCCATACCCCATACACATATAATATACGCGTATATAATTCCATCTGGTCAAGGATCAATATACATATATAAATGAATGCAATGTGTAAGAATTCCCTTTGGTATCTTAGAACATGTAAAAACGTCCCACACGACATATCTCAACTTCAAGCTTAATAGTTACTATTTTCTTCAATAATCCTCCAAAAAAATCAACCCAACACTTGTAAAAACTTAAGATTAGGTTATGGAAGATGAAACTTACATCAAATATACAAATAACCCTCTCTTCTTTAACTCACTTCAACACCAAGTAACTTCCTAAGTCGTCACAACGAGAATGAGAGGGAGTTAATTGTAACCATGATATTATTTACGTCGAACTTGCGTGGTTTATCTTTGGATTCACTCTAGGATCATGGGGGAACCTTGGAGAGAATCTAGGAGGGTTTAGGAATTGTTTTGGTCGATAAAAATGAGTTAAAATGACTTAGAATTGACTTATATACAAGCTGGAATTTTACACCGACTTTGTGGGTCCCAAGGGAGCTGCTTGTGCACTCTTGCAAAAATGTGAATATCTCTCTATTAACTTACTTTATGTACTTTCAAAGATGATCTCATTTATGAGATTATATCAATTGAATCACAATATATTTTTACGTACGAAAATATGGGGTGTAATATTATTCCCCTTTTGAAACATTTGTCTGCGAATGTTGACTGATGCGCTTATCGGTCTCATAACCGGATAGCTCTTACGAATACATTAGTACTGTCTTTGCCATCTAGGCAACTGTTTTGTGAACAAATCTAAAGGTCATGGATTCCCCACTTTAGGCCTCTTTCTCGCACCAGAACTTGTGATCGGAATTCATCCATTCTCGTAACTGTTTCTACCTTCTGTCATTCAGCCTGTACGACTCTAGCCTTGTATGTGCACCTATGTTACTCTTCTCTCCTTTTTCCTTCAGCTTATAGCTAATCTCTAGGCCTTACTTTGTGAACATATACATAACCATGACAAGCTGTCCCTCTGGGAATCTATAGGTGTACTGAAGTTTTTCACTTGGAACTTTGTCAAACTTACAACTATTTATATATCTTGTTTCATAGACTTGTTTATCTATGCTTATGGCTTTCTACAACTAGGTAGGTCATACTATACCATAACCCTTACTTTGGTGTTGTTACCAAGGTCTGCCACCCAACTTCAGGTTATTCTTTCGCTGCGTGTCCTATATGTATAAATCTAAGTTCTTTAGTGCTTCCTCATTACTATTCATCTTGATAATGACAGCCTAATCTCATCTCATACTTTGTAACTTTTATCCATCCATTGTTGATTCACCTTAATTTTGATCAATAATTTACCACTAATAACTTGAAACCTCTTACGTAATACATTATCTCTAGGGCTCATGTTGCATCAGGGAACATTTGAAGTTATTTGCTTGATCCACCTAGAGATGATATTATACTTGAATACACATATTTCATGGCATCCCAACGTGATTCATCTTATGGGTATTCTAATGCTGTGAAATTCATGAAATGCCTTTTCTTTGAATCGTTACCCAATCAAAGGCCTAAACGTTATCCTCTTATCTATCACAATTACACACTTATTCTACTACCAGGGCATCATTTCATCTCTTCTAAATGCTCATAGTCTTAGACTTTTCCGAGTTCGTTCAGGCTATACTGAGCTTTACTTATGGAAACCATCAGCTCTCTTGTTTCATGGGTTTAATCCCGAGGACTACCTATTATCATCACCTTCTCACTCGCCTTTTTTTATCCTTACTCCTATCTGCCTAAAACCTTGTCAATCTACCATACTTTAGCTTGGACCTACACATATCTATTTATACTACTCGCAACCTTCCTTTAACTTACTTGCGCCATAGATTTACTTATGTTATTCTGGAACCTCAGGTGAGACAACACATCATCTCTAACTCTCCTTTACTGTCTTAACTAGACCTTTCAGTACCTGGAAACCATAGGCTGAAAGATATGCCACTGAAGACACTGCTATCATTTTCGGATGCTGAATCCCAGTGCTTCTAGCCCTCTATCTGAAGTATGGACTATTCACAACATTCTGCACTTGAGTATCTCGTACCTTCTTCACCTTTAACTTACTTACCTTAAAATTTCGCATCATATATTTTATCTCTTTCATAACATCCCTTCCACATAGGTATAATTCACATCCATAACTTGAAGCTCTACTATAATACTTGCACCTCTGGTGCATGCACAATCTAGTGGGAGCTTCATACTAACTTCTTTTGCTGGTACTCTTCTAACTGGCTTTATCGTAGAGCTGTTATAAAATATGGTTGTTGTACTATCTCTCTTGTACCTCTGATATTAAGAGTGTTTCTACAATGTTCTCAATCATGATTTGTATAATTATCTGGGTCCAATAATTAGACTCCTGCTTTACTTAGCTGATGCAACTCTTTAGTTTCCTCTTCTCTCTCAGCCTTTATATAGGCTTAAGCTATCTTCTGATATGCGGCTCAGGGTATTAGTTATTAATTTAGCCATTCATGGACACTATGGAATATCCATGATATAATCTTCTAACAATTCAATCCTTTGTCTGTGACATGGACTCAATTCTTTATTTTAGTTTATACAGGATCTTCTACGACTGTATGAATGTCAACATATTAGCTGCATGGATAATACTCTGAATCTTAAGTGCATTTATAACTTAACTAACTCTGGGTCATTGATCGAATAATTCCTTTCGTTCATTCTCAGCTTTCTTTAAACTTAAGCAATTACTTTTCCTGGTCTTTCTGCCACTTGCTGCATGAATACTTGGCTTATCTTAGTTCCCACACATATTAGAATTTTGTGCAACTCATATGATCTCGAATATTAATTTTGATTTTACTTCTCATTCACTAGTCACAATAGGTGTCACTTTCTTAATTATGGAGTGCATACAATATTGTAGTGAGACTGTTGTTAGAAGATCATTCTTTCTTTAGGTCACTATGCTTATGTTGAAGTCTTCTTCCTTATTTCCTTAGTTAGTCTTTTGTGGTAATATTTAGGGGAGGCCCTCTGCTTTTATAAAGCCGCGTGCTTATTACCTCGTATACCCGATGGAATTTTTGATGTTCATACTCGCTTATAATTATCTTAGTTACTTACCTCTGTGCCCTTGTGCTCGTAGGATTACTTCTGAACTAAAATTTTTGACTGTCTCCCTAGTGTGATTCTCTTTTATTTCCATAACACTTATACAGTACCTTTAACTACCCCAAATCCTATTTGAATATTTCTCAAGGATTACGATGTCGTATCTGCAAGACTGAATTACCTATGCTGGGTTTCACTATGTTTATCTTGCATGATCTACTGCTTTATGTGAGACCTCTTGTCTAGCCATAACTAGGCTCTTCCTGAATCAATTACTAACTACTCGTCAGTCCATGATCATATCTTTATTCTGTGTAACCTCTCTTGGGTTATGTCTTTTGTCTTAACTTACCTTTCGCACTAGCGCCTAATGTAGCAAGTGTACATTCACACTTATTAACTAATTAAAATCCTGTCAGGGAACCCTTACTTCCTATTCTCATCATCGTCTTTACATAACATTCTGGAATCATAACATATCTGTAGGATCCCAGTAAATGCAATCTCATCCCTTTTGCCTTTTTACCTTTTTCTTCCTTTACCATTTCATAGTTATATGAACCACTTAACTCCGACCTAATATCATATGACACCACATTCCCCTCTTTATAGGAGTACAAAGATTTAGTGCTACGACAATCTACCTATAGATGTTTTACCTCTTAATCTTTGGCGTCATTTCACATTATCAATGACCCTTACTCACCTTACGGTACCCTTATGTACCAGGGATAAATGAATTTCTTATGCACGAAGGTGAACCTAGTGTAACTGGCACACTTAGTCCCTTAATCGTAACTCTGCTCATAGTGCTTGCTTTAAGGAAGCGTCTTCCTGAATGACCTTTAAAGGTTATTCTTCTGTAGTACATTCTATTATGACCAGAACGCGATTTTTGAAATTCTCTTGATGTAGACTATTATCACATATTCTGATCCCTAATTCATGTTCAATTTATCTTGTTCGCTAGGCTATACTGATTTCTATTACTCTGGGGGTCTAACTTTTCCTTCTGGTAGTCACGTCTTTTCTAGAAATGAGGACATGACTTTATGACTTATTGATGCGTGGCTAGAATCCATAGTTTTAAGCATCATATACCTTACATTTTATGTGCTTGTGTGATAAAAATACATGTTATATGTGCATAATGGAGTCTATTTTATGTGTAGGTGAACTGGAGATGGAAGCCGAGCTAAATGGGTGCATAAACAACAAAAATATGCTCAAGAGTTGAAAAGGAGTGACCCGGGCAATAGCGGGGCATTTTACCCCAAAAGCCTGGGATAACCAGGCGTTACTGTGGCGTTTAAGACCAAACGACATCCCTCCTCAGGTGTTACTGGGGCGTTAGATCCCAAACGCCTGGCCTATCCAGGCTTTAGCTGGGCGTTTGGGGCTTAACGCCTGGGGTCCCTGGTCCGGTAAATTCCGAGTTTTGACGGTTTTAAGTGTTTCCCGGTTGGACTAGAAGTCTCCTACACATTTAGGGTTTATCCCAAACATATAAATAGACCCAAAAACACAACTTTGAAGGGAGGATGCCATTTTTGGAGAGAATATACACACAAGATCATTGAGGAAGCAAAGGATTATCAGTTTTCTTCATCTTAATCTAGTATTTTTTCCATTTATGCAAAACTTATGCAATTGTTTAATTCTAGTATGAGTGGCTAAACACCCAATGTTCTGGGGTTGTGGTTTATCCATGAATATTGTTATTCGATATTAACTTAACCTTGATTATAATTCGTTCAATATATGGTTGTTTCTTCAATTTTGCGTTTAATTGCCTAATTTGGCCAGCAATTAGGTTCTATATACTATCTATGTTATGCTTGGGAAAGCCGTATATAGATTACAGAAGAATTAAAGTGAGCGCGATCTTAACCCTTCAGGGGAGCGGATTTATGGTTAGGATAGGAATGTACCTAGTCACCGTGCTTAATTAAACACTTTAATCTTAGTGCGTTCTAATAGATTAATTTCATAGGAATATATGCGTTAATCTATTGAGAATAGACAAGTAGTACTTCGGGGGAAGGCTATGAGAGCAATTATCAATTAATTAGCAACCATGAGTGAATTATATGAAAGGGAGAGTTAATAAGAATGCAATATGAATGGTGAATTGATCACAACCCTGGAATATTTGTCTCTATTGAACATACAACAATATTCTCGTTACTTGATAATTAGTTCATATAATCGTAGAATCAATTAGTTATATTCTTGGATTTTGTTTTGGCTCGATTAAATAGCAATTAGAGTGATTCAATAAGTAGTTTATGCAAGTCCCTGTGGGTTCGACATTCGATGACAATATATTACTTGCTACGACCACATATACTTGCGTGTGCGATTTGGACGAAGAAGTTTTTGGCGTCGTTGCCGGGGACTTGAATATAGACTAATCTTCAGTTACTTGCTTTAATTGTTTATTTCATTGAGTTTAACGTCACGTGATTTTTTCTCTAATCTCAGGAACTTTGAGTGAATGCGTAGGGTCAGAAGCCAGGATAGACTTGACGGCTTTGACCCCGAACCTGAGAGATCATTTCATAGGAGATTGCGAGAAGCAAGAGATACATACAATCTTCAGGACTTCATCCGATTTCCTGTGNTTAATGGGGTCACGCCAGATTATGTGAGGCTCATGCTTTTCCAATTCTCTATATTGGGCGAAGCAAAGCGATGGCTGAAGGCAGAACCAGCTAATTCCATCACAACATGGAACGATCTGGCAAGAAAATTTCTGGCAAGGTTCTTCCCTTCAGGAAAGACCGCGAAGATCAGGAGTGAGATAGTATCATTTAGACAGAAAACAGGTGAATCGTTATATTCATCATGGGAAAGATTCAAGGGGCTACTCAGAGACTGTCCTCATCACAATCAGACAAACGAGGTGTTAGTTCACACTTTCATTGAGGGGCTCCATCCGCAAAAAAAAATTGTGGTAGATGCAGCAGCCGGAGGTCAGGTGTTGGAGAAGAATTATGATGCAATTTTTGCATTACTGAATAAATTCTCCAGAATCAATCCAGACTGGCAAGGTTAGATAGGAAGAAATGTGGCTCAAAAGTCACCAGGGATTCTTGAACTAGATGTGGTTTCAACATTGTCAGCCCAGATTTCCACATTGACTAACCAAGTCAATCAGATGAACCTGATCATTAACAAGCAACAATCTTAACCAGTGCAACAGGCTCAACCAGTGCAACAGATTCAGGTATTTTGTGAAGTCTGTGGAGAGGGTCATTCGAGTAATTTATGCCCAGTGAATCCAGAGTATGTCTGCTTTGTGGGTAACGCGAATAGGGGACAAGAAAATCAATATGGAAACACTTATAACCCTAACTGGAGAAACCATCCAAACTTCTCTTGTGGTGGAAATCAGAGCACTCAGCATAACTAGAGGCATCCAACACCTCAACAGCAGTACAAACCACCTCAGGATGAACCATCAGCAAGCCTTGAGGATGTTATGAAGAAAATGATGAATGACCAACTTGCTTTCAATCAGAAAATAATGGCTGATCACCAAGCCTAGACTGTAGCAATGAGAAACTTAGAGCGTCAAGTGGGGCAACTCGCCAGTTCTCAAAATACCTGACCAACGGGGGCTCTTCCAAGTGACACTGAAGCTAATCCTAAAGCATCTGTTAAAGCTATAAATTGAGGAATGGGAAGGAATTGGAAGAAGTTCAGTCCAAGAAGAGGAATTAGGTAACTTTTGATGAGGAACCAATCACTATTGAATCAACACCAGACAACCCGCCAGCAAAGGAGGCGGTGGCTGAGCAACCCCCACCAAGTGTTGCGAGGCCGCCCCCTCCATTCCCTCAAAGGTTGAAAAGGTGAAAGATAATGCTGCATACAAAAAGTTTCTTGACCTCTTGAATCAGGTACAAATCAATATTCCACTAGTAGACATTTTGTAGGAGGTGCCCAAATATGCTAAATACATCAAAGACATTATAGCAAATAAACAGAGGTTGACTAAGTTCAAAACCGTGGAACTCACAGAGGAAGTTAGCTCGAGAATTCAAAGCAAACTACCTCAGAAATTAAAATATCCGGGTAGTGTTACTATCCAAATCTCAATTGGTAAGCATGCAGTCGGACGATATTTGTGCGATCTTGGGGCAAGTATTAATTATATGCCGCTATCTGTGTTCAAGAAATTGTGGTTTGGCGAACCACGCCCAACCACAATGAATTTACAATTGGCTGATCGTTCCCTTGCTCATCCCGAGGGAGTAATTGAAGATGTGCTGGTGCAGGTGGGTTCCTTCATATTTCTAGCTGATTTATCTTGGACTATGAGCCTGATTAGGAAGTCCCATTTATTTTGGGGCGTCCATTCCTAGCTACGGGTCGAGCTATCATCGATGTGTGCGAAGGGAAGATGACAATGCGAGTTGGTGTTCAAGTGGAGGTGTTTAATCGTTATAAGGCACTCAAGTTGCATGTCCACTATGAAGAGTTATCCATGATTACTGTAGTGGAAAGCAAATCGGAGTCAATGGTTCCATACATGAGTCCTGTTGAACCTCTTGAGAAAGTGTTAGTTGGGGATGAAGAAGACTGTGGGGATGAAACAAGGGGAGACATTGAGAAAGCTTTTGAAGTATCTTGCAGTTACCTCCACGGGCTAGGAAAATTTGAAGAGTTGAAAAAGCATGTTACTCTAACCCCTCCTAATCCATCTATTAAAGAGGCTCCAAAATTGGAACTCAAACCTCTTCCAGCACATTTATACTATGCTTATTTGGGGAACTCTGAGACATTGCCCGTGATCATCTCATCCAGCCTGACCAATACACAAGAACAAAAATTTCTTAGGTTGCTTCGTGAGCACAAAAAGGCAATTGGGTGGACTATTGCAGATATTAAAGGAATCAGCCCATCATTTTGCATGCATAAAATCTTTTTGGAAGATGGACATCGCCCGAGTGTTGAGCAGCAAAGAAGGTTAAATCCCGCCATGAAAGAAGTGGTGAAGAAAGAAGTAATAAAATTGCTAGATGCAGGTATCATTTTTCCTATTTCTGAAAGCAACTGGGTGAGCCCGGTCCAATGTGTGCCCAAAAACGGAGGGATAAACGTGATTGAGAATGAGAAGAATGAGGTGATTCCCACCCGCACTGTTACGGGTTGGAGAGTTTGCATTGATTATCGAAGGCTCAACAAAGCAAATCGCAAGGATCACTTCCCACTCCCATTCATTGATCAAGTACTGGACAGATTAGCAGGGCATGAATATTATTGCTTTCTGGATGGGTATTCAGGTTACAATCAAATTGTGATATGCCCAGAGGATCAGGAGAAGACCACATTCACTTTCCCTTATGGCACATTCGCCTTCAAGCGAATGCTATTTGGTGTTTGTAATGCACCAGCCGCTTTCTAGAGATGCATGATGGCTATTTTCACTGACATGGTGGAAAAATTCGTAGAGGAGTTCATGGACGACTTCTCAGTCTTTGGGTCATCCTATGATGATTGTTTGAAAAATCTGAGCATGGTGTTGGCCCGTTGTGAAGAAACAAATCTAGTGTTAAATTGGGAGAAGTGTCACTTTATGGTGCAGGAACGTATCGTTTTGGGTCATAAAGTATCTAAAAGCGGCATCGAAGTGGATAAGGCAAAAGTGGAGGCAGTTGAAAAACTACCCCCACCAATTTCAGTGAAGGGAATCTAGAGTTTCCTGGGACACGCATGATTTTATAGACGCTTTATTAAAGATTTTTCTAAAATTGCTACTCCGTTGTGCAGGTTGCTGGAAAAAGATGTCAAGTTCTATTTTGATACACCCTGCCTGAAAGCATTTGAGGAGCTCAAGATGAAATTGGTAGCTGCCCCCAAAATTGTTGCACCTGATTGGTCAATACGATTTGAACTTATGTGTGATGCAAGTGACCATGAAATTGGGGCAGTACTAGGCCAAAGGAAAGACAAGGTGTTTTATTCCATCTACTACGCGAGAAAGACCATCGATGATGCACAACAGAATAACACCACCACTGAAACGGAGTTGTTAGCTGTGGTATGGGCCTTTGAAAAATTTCGGGCATACTTAGTGGGCACGAAAGTTATTGTGCACACAAATCACGCAGCAATTAGGTACTTATTTACAAAGAAAGAATCTAAAGCTAGATTGATGCGCTAGGTTTTATTGTTGCAGGAATTTGATGTGGAGATAAGAGATCGAAAGGGCACTGATAACCAAGAAGCTGACCATCTGTCAAGGCTGGAAAATCATGATCATGTTGAGGAGGGTGGAGATATTAAAGAAGTCTTTCCTGATGAGAACCTTTTTGCTATAACCCAAGACCCTCCTCTGTGGTATGCCGATTATGTGAATTATCTGGTGAGTGGGGTACTTCCTCCTGAAATAGAATCTAAAGCAATGAAGAGATTTTTACGCGATGTGAAATTTTACTACTGGGATGAGCCCTACCTGTACAAAGAATGTGATGATCAGTTAATGAGGAAATGCATTTGTGATGTACAAGTAGAACGGGTGTTGTACGATTGTCATGAATCAACATATGGAGGCCATCATGGTGGCGATCAAACGACAACAAAAGTGCTACAATCTGGGTTCTTTTGGCCAACACTATTCAAAGATGCCCACGCATTTGTTAAAAAGTGTGACCAATGCCAGAGAACAGGAACGAGTATAAGGAAGCACGAGATGCCTTTGAATAATATTTTGGAGGTAGAGATTTTTGATGTATGGGGGATAGCTTTTATGGGCCCATTCCCATCATCCAGGGGACATAAATACATTTTACTGGTAGTTGACTACGTGTCGAAATGGGTGGAGGAAATTGCATTGCCGACGAATGACGCCATGGTTGTCGCTATGTTTTTGAAGAAGAATATATTCTCCAGATTTGGCACTCCATAGGCCTTGATTAGTGATGAAGGAACCTATTTTTTCAATCGGTTGTTGAATAACCTTTTAGCTAAATATGGGGTCCGTCATCGAGTTGCAACAACATATCACCATCAAACTAGTGGCCAAACGGAGGTATCTAATAGAGAAATCAAGCAAATACTGGAGAAAACGGTGAGTGTGAACAGGAAGGATTGTGCTGCTAAGTTAGACGATGCATTATGGGCATACTGAAAAGCGTACAAAACACCAATTGGGGCATCGCCGTACAAGTTGGTCTATGGGAAGGCATGTCACTTGCCCATAGAGCTTGAACACAAGGCGTATTGGGCCATCAAGAAGCTAAACATGAACCTTGAAGCCGCAGGTGAGAGAAGATTATTGCAGTTGGATGAATTGGATGAGTTCAGGTTGCACTCATACGAGAATTCCAAACTATACAAAGAAAAGACCAAGAGATGGCATGACAAACATATAAATCTACGTTATTTTGAGTCAGGCCAACATGTATTATTATTCAATTCTAGGCTTAAACTGTTTCCTAGGAAGCTGAAATCGAGATGGTCAGGCCCATTTGAGATAGTGAGAGTCACCCCATATGGTGCACTTGAGTTTCAATCTATACATGGTGAAAGAAAATTTTTAGTGAATGGACATAGAGTCAAACACTATTGGGGTGGTACCATAAATCGTGAGAAGACCAAAGTTGTGCTCGCTGATGAGTGAAGTGAGATTCTGCGTAGTGCCGCGACGTTAAATCAGACGCTTCATAGGAGGCAACCTATTGACTTGTTGTAATCATCGTGCCACGACATTAACTAAGGCGCTTATTGGGTGGCAACCCAATGCTTAGTTAAATCTTAGTATAACTAGAAGTAATTCTTGTAATTATAGGTACTAACGAGCTTGGGAATGCGTTCGGGGGTTCAGGAGCAGTGTGCTAGCATGACGAAAGGCCTCGCTAAAGCCAGGGTGGGCCGGGCGATAAGCCCCTAATGCTTGGCTAAAGCCAGGGTGGGCCGGGCGATAAGACCATAATGCCTGGCTAACGCCAGCGGGGACCTGACGATAGATCCCTAACGCCTGGCTAACGCCTGGCTAACGCCAGGGTGGTCTGGGCTTTTCAGCTCTAACGCCTGGCTAACGCCAGGTTACCCGGGATTTAAGACCAAAACACACATTAAATGCCAGGTATGCCCTCTTCTTATTTTATTCACCCCCAACTCTCCCAAGAACACCACTTCATCCGAAAAACACACAACAAGTTCACTGTACATGCATCCACAACACACATCTTCATCCACACACCTAGTTCACTAGCATAAGTACACAACACACACATCTTCCCCCAAATCTGCACAATTTCGATTTCGTGGTCAACTTCATCCGACAAACACACTTCAAGCGTTGAGGTATGATTCTATCCCTACCCCATGTTACTTCGAAGTGGGTATTACAATTATGAAAGGTGTAGCCTCGATCCATGGTGATTCTTTATGGGTTTATGCTATTCATGGTCATATTGTATCATATTGTGATTCCCAACCCCCGAACCCTTTAGGAGTGGCTGAATTTGTGAAGCTAAATGGTTTTTGTAACCCCAACCAGCTTTGGGTACATGAGGTAGTCCCTCAAGTCCATAAGAGCTCTCATGGAAATTGTGCTAGCCAAGTGCTCGATGTAATGCCTCAATGGCAATACATAACCTAGATGGAGTCCGAGTCTCCGGGAAACAAACCACTAGTGTCATGCATCGTGAACTCCATGAAATTTTAAGTGTGAAGAGGCTCACGAGAAGCCTTATGTGTCAAAATTTCTCATAAGCGCGCCAAGGTGAAGTCTGAGTAACCTTGGCGAATTGGAAAAGCTCATAGTACACACGTTGTGACACCCATTAACTACTGATCATTTGTGCAGGAAAAAGAAAAGGATGCTACCCAGAAGAACCACAGGCAAAGGAAAGGCCACATATTCGGCCCCAACAAAAAGCAAAGCAAAACCCCCACCACCTCAGAAGAAAAGAAAAGGGGGAGATGCTACTTCTAGTATGACTGGTGAGGAAGCAGTAGCTGTTGTTGCTGCTATGAGACAACAACCTGTTGGTCAACGGGAATATGGTATCAACAGCATAGAAGTACAATCCAGAAAATGGTATGCACGTTGCAAGCCAAAGCATGTTCACCCTGAGGGGGCCATTACAGAAGGGAGTCTGAGAACAAAATTTCCGGCGATTTAGAGGAGCATCCATGAGCTGGTTTTAGGATATGTGTTCAGACACAATGTTCACATCAACTTGAACCTAGTCCGGGAATTCTATGTAGGGTTCGACCCTAAGGACAAGGAGGGATTGGTGCCAATTCATGGGCACTTGGTAGATTTTTCGGCGAAGGCCATATGCGATTTTATAGGTGCACCAAATGTTCCGGTGGAGCCTCTAGAGCAATTCCACCGCCATCCCAACTATAGAGAGGTGAGGCACACACTCTGTGGGGTTGAGTCCAGAGCTGCGTGGATTCGGGATAGAGCCACAAATCGCCATAAAAGGTTTCCCAAGAAAAAAATGAAGGCTGAAACCAAGGTGTGGCTTAAAATGATTAATGCACGGATACTACCATGCAACCATGACACTTTAATCAGCTGAGAGAGGGTTTGTGTGCTCTATTTCCTCATGACGAGGCAGAGAGTGAATGTGGGCCATCTGATGCGCTATCAAATGGGGTTGGTGCGGTCCAACAATAAAATCGATCGAATACAATTCCCAAATTTTTTGACTCAGTTCCTGCTAAATGAGTATGTAGTGGTTGATCCCAGCTTTGACCATACCATTGATAAGCTCCCACGAGAGATTGACGTCACTGGCTTAAGATTGAAGGAAGAGTCTTCACTGACCACTGCAGAGCGCAATGTGCAGGACGATGGCTTCATGGCCCATCTTTATGGGATGATGGATTTGCATTTGCGAATAGGAGGTCGGCCAACGTCAGTTGCTGAGAGAGATAAGTTGGATCAGAGATACCCGCTCAATGCTCATGCTCAGCAGATGATTGGAGCAGGTGAGGAATACAGGCTCCCAGATGATGATGATATCAACACACTTGACGATTCTGATGCAGAGCCGATGCGCTCAGATGAGGAAGATGATGAAGAAGATGAGCATGAAGAGGAATGGAGAGCGTCAGATGATGAGGACGCTGAATGATCAGGGAGTTCTTGTACCTTGATTCTATTACTTGTTTTGTCTCTTTATGATGCACTGAGGACAGTGCATGAATTAAGTATGAGGTGTGTATACATACGTATTGTAGAAATATTGTACCATATTTGGTGTCATGTTGTAGTTGTATTCATGATAGGTAAATGATCTTTCTGTTAAGTCTTGTAGTTGTTTTTTGTTTTATAAATAAAAAATTTTTTTTGGATTTTTTCCGATGATGGACCTCTTAGACAGTTTTCTTGAGGGAAGTAAGTCTAAAGAAACTACAAAATTTTTTATTTTATTTTAGGTAGTGTAGTAATTCGCCCTTGGTTTTTCTTTGGGCCACGGTTCTTTTCCAAGGGTGTAACTTGAACCGGGTGTTTATTTTTGTTTTTAGAGTAGTTAGGAAGAAACTAAGTAACTTAGAGATACCCATTGACATGGTTGATGCCGGCATATTAGATTATGACATACATTCTGCTTTCCTTTATATTTGGTTTGACATGTGATGTCTAAGTAAAAATAAATAGCCTACTTTGTGATGCCTTAGCTCAGTTGTTTGACTTGTATGCTACATAGTGTAATATTGCTTAATTCTCTCAATTTTGTGTGCTTGCTTGACTTGAGAGTTGAATAAAACCATTGTGATTTAGTCATGTGCAATGTGTGAGTGAGGTTTAGTGATTTTCTATGCTATATTGTGTAGTCTATGACTTGCCCCGTGTGTTAATCGAAGCAAAATTGTAGGTTATGCTAATCTAGGAGATGATGTAGGCATTTTCTTGCTTGATCATGGATGTGCTTGTCACATAAGAATTACATTTTCCATTGCTAGCCACTTTGAACCGCTTGACCTTTTCTTTGGTACCCACATTACAAGTCGTACCCCTCGTTTGTTCTTAAATTGAGATTTTTGCACCTTTTCCTCCTAAGGCAATTAGTCGCTAAAAGAAGTAAGGTGAGATATTGGGGAGTAACTTTGGAGTGGAGCCATAGAAAGGCCTGATAGTGCACTAAGAATTGTATTCAAAAGTCACTAGCCAATGAATTTTCATGTGTTGAGTGTGTGTAGGAAAGAAAGAAAAAAAAAAGATAGTAAAAGTATGTACAAAAAGATACACACCTCCAAGTTTTTTATTAATTTGTTCTAGTGAAAATATAGAAGTTCTTAATTGAAAAAGGGCTATGTTGAATTTGAATTGTGGCAAGGGAATTTGTTGAGAAGAATAT
>MDKI01242652.1:0-46377 GCA_005239505.1 Nicotiana paniculata
AACATTAATATTTATAGCAAAATGGTATAGAATTTGGATGTGGTCAAAAAATAGTTGTTCACAGGGACTTGGTTATGAGAAAAGTCACCCTCAACACTTGAGACCCTAACAAAGGAAAACTCAGCCCAAATCGAGAAGGACCGTATCAAGTCCTCGATATAGTTGGAAAGGGATTCTACAAGCTTGGCATGATAAACAACGAGCAACTACCAAATAATTGGAACATCTCACTCCTCAAACGATATTATTGTTAAGGTATGACTTTCTCCCTTTTCATTTACATTTTACACTAACTTATTTTTAGGTGTTCGAGCAAAGGTATCAAAGTTCCTTCAAGTAGTAAGATATCATAATATTAAAGCACGCATTGCACTCTTTTTCCCTTCAACCAGTTTTTATCCCAAATGGGTTTTTCCGGAAAGGTTTTTAATGAAGAAACCATTGTTCATGCTGACTTAGAGTATCCGAGGTTTCTTTACAATCAACCTCGAATACTGGGGGGAATCACCCTCGAATGTTATATTTTCAAGGAAAATGCTTCATGTCAACAGGGTCTCGATAGGAAAACTTGGTAATGGGCCAAACGGTCGGATGAACCGTGTCCGTATAGATTACTCGAGCCCTATTGGAAAAACATGTATGCATGTATGAAATATTGGAAGAAGTACTTTTCCTTACTAGATGTCCTGTGCCTTAATGAAAATTTCTACTTTACAAGTTCCATACCTATGATTTCTTGTAAAAACTGGCTCAAGGGCCAAGTACGACTACACCTCGAACGATCAACCCCATACTCGGGGACTGCCGTAAAAAATTAAACTATCAAACTTCAAAACTGTAAGACCTCAAAGAGGCAACCCTCGATTTTATAGGCCAAAGACACCATACTCGGGGACTAACACTTTGAACAAGTTCGAAGTGTTATTCGAAAAATAAGCCCAAGAGGTATACCCAAAGGCTATGGCCAAACTAAAGCGGCACGACGACGTTCGAATTTTGCAATAAAAACGGGCCTTCAAATTATTTTGAAAATCGGTTTAAAAAAGGCTACCCTCGGCAGAATAATCAAAGGGCTTCGATAATATCAGCCTTCGAGAAACCATAAGAGGTATCGAACTGTTTAAATACAAATTTTTACTAAGGCATAAAAAGCAAAGGGTTTCGATAACTATTAAACCCTCAAAAAACCCAATGGGTAAAAACATCATGCTAAGGCATCACAAAATTCTATATGTAAAAATCTCTAAGCCGAAAAGGGGAAAAAGCCATTTTACTGAGGCCATATCGGCCTGATTCAAGAGCCTAAGGCCATTATATTTTTGAGTTCGAGAATCCATTCTCACTCAACTCCTAAGGGTTTTACTACTTTGAGTTCGAGTAAAAACTCACTTGACTATAGTTCGAGAATCCATTCAATCCTAAGGGTTCTATTACTACGAGTTCGAGCAAGAACTCACTTAACCACAAAGGCAGTATTAGTTTGGCTTCAGCCACGTTGCCTAAAATCCAATGTCTTAAACGTATTATTCATAAGGCATAAAGTAATTAAAATTTTATAAGGCACAAAGTAGATTTGAAATTATCACAAGGCCAAAATTTGAGACGAAATTCAGAAATATTCTTATATATATATCAATAGAGGTGTTTATAAAGGACCGATCGGGTCCTACACAAAGGTAAGAAAAACAAAAGTACAAGTGCCCTAATTATGATCGGGGTTGACTCATCGAGGGTAGCTTCCTCTTTGGGACCCTCTTCATTATCGGACCTGCTCTTGCTGCCTTCATCATCGTCATCGTCATCGTCATCGTCATCATCATCGGAAGAGGCCAGTAGACTGGCATCAGCTTCATGCACATTTGCATGTGCTATCTCCTCGAGGGTCTCTCCTGGGATTGGCATTTGTCAAGCTCGGCAGTCCACTGCGCTCGATCGAAAGCCTCCATCAATTGTGCTTGAGCAGCCTCGGCATCGGCCAGATATATGGCCACCGACTTATCAGCCCCGACCTTCATTTTTTCGGCCTCAGCTTGGACCTTAGCAAGCTCAACCTCGAGCTCCTCGATCCTCTTGTCCTGAACCGAGCACTTCTCCCTAGAATTCTGAAGTTGGACTTCGACCGATGAAAACTGAGTCAAGGAGGTCTTTTATCCGTAGGAAAGTGGTCCATGCCTTCCTTCCACTTATAGCAGTAAAATTTTGCTTGATCGACCTCCTTCCGGAATAACTCGATCTTCTCTATCTTTTGTTGCAATTGTGACATTGAAACATTAGCTTCCACCTATGAATCGAGCCCATATGTTTTCAAGAGAATTGTTACCTACTCGTTTAGGTCGATTTCCTCTTTACGGGCTCTGTCCAAATCAGCTCGGAGGTCCCTGATCTCCTCATCCCTCTACCTACAAAGAATCTTGAGGGCATTCCTCTCCTCTGAAAGCCTTTGGAGATCGGCCTAGCATTGGATTAAGTCAGCCCGAGACTTAGAGAAAGCCTGCATGTAAAAATATAGGAGTTAGACAGAAGAATGGAAAAATGAAAGAAAGCTACAGCAACAAAATTAATACTTACTCGGCTCAGAAGACGTTGGGCCTCTTCGAACAGGCAGGATGCATCGTTGAGGTCGGAGGCATCCTCGACCCCGGTGAAGCAATCTCGAAAAGGATCCTCCACACCGGGGACTCCGCCTATTTCAGGAGTCCTCGTGGCTTGCACATCCCTTATGGCCTCTTTGGAAAATACGGGCAAAGATGGCGAGTGACCTACTGTCACTGCCCCGAGCGAGTCACTCAGGGTGCTCTGTTCAGCTCTGGGGGTCTCGGGACCAGCCCCCTTTGATATGATTATCGTTCGAGGTGAGACAGTCTCGACCTCAACTAGTTTGGGAACCTTGCTAGAAACTTCTTTATCACGAGGTAGGGTCTCGTCAACCGCCATCGATTTGGTGGCCTTGGTGGTCTCAACAGTCTTCCTCGCTCGCGTCACCAGTGTCGAGTCACTGCCTTCAATCTCATCATCTTTTTCTGTTTCCCTTAGTCAGAGGGATCACGTTACCCTTGGGTTTACAAGCTACTTCCTTTTTGGGGTTGGGATCATTGGATGTCGAGGCCCTCTTTCTTTTATTGTCCTTCCCCAGCTTCGGAACCGGAGCCATAGCCTCTTCCTCACCATTCGAAGGCCTCAGAACAGTTTCCTTGTTCAGGCCTGCACAAAAGAAGATTAAGTAAGCAAAAATATATTTATCCAATGTATAAAGTATGAGAAAAGGGGAACTTGCCATGGTTTTTTGCTTCCCATCGACCTTTTGCCAAGTCACGCCAACAACGCTCGGCATGGGAAGAAGTCGAAGCCAACTTTGGAACCAATTCTTGAGGTCAAGGACCGCTCGAGGCACCGAGGCAACGCTGCATAACAAAAAAAGTTATTAAATGAAGCAGAAAATAAAACATAATATGGAAACCAACGAGTAAAGTGTTACTTACGCTTCGGGTTCCATTTCTCAGGAAATGGAATTTTATCCTTCGGGATGAGATCACAACTCCTCACCTGAATGAATCGACCCATCCACCCTCGATCTTTTTCCACATCGATGCTCGATAACATGTCCTTGGTCGCTCGACGTTGTAGCTTGATTAATCCTCGAAAGATATGAGGACTGTATAATCGGATAAGGTGGTCGAGGGTGAACGGCATCCCCTCAACTTTGTTGGTGAAGAACTGAAGTATGATCACTATACGCCATAAAGAAGGGTGTAATTGGCCCAAAGTCACCTAATATTTGTGGAAGTCAATGATAACTGTATCGAGGGGGACCAACGTGAAAGGATAAGTGTAAACACTTAGATACCCTTTCACGTGGGTAGTAATACTTTCTTCAGGAGAAGGGATCTCTACAACTTCGTCCCCCCAGTTGTAATCCCTTTTTTCTCGAGGTAAACCACGGTTATTGAGCAGATATACCTCGATACGTTCTCACATCGACAGGGACCGATGGAGGATTCTCGATTTTAAAGTCAGATTTAAGTGTGCAGGGACTGGGAATCAACTCCTTAAGGAGCGGTTCCGCCGGCGTTTTATCGCCGGCCGATCGTGAAGAAGAAGATGGAGCTTTTTCCTTTTGGGGAGCAGTTTTGGATGTTTTCGCCATTATATGAGTTGAAGATAGAGGAAAGTATCAAGTTGGTGGGTCGAAACTAGTGGTGATGACCTAAGGACTAATGAAAGAGAATAGCTTGAGAGAGAAAGAACTAATGAAGATGAAAGTAATGTTTGATTCATCGAAAATAAGCCATATTTATAGATTTATGGTGATGTTTCGACGACACTAGTGGACGACCGCCCACTGAAGTTCATTAATGGTTTGGGGAACTGTACTTACAAGACGTTTCAGTCACTTCCGTCGCTTATGTCACAAGGGTGACATCATCTGTTGAGGTCAGAGAAAAATTGAAGGCTCAAGTCATTTTTTTATCATTATATTCCAAGAAACAAAGGGACTATTTGTATACGGTAAAAATCGGGGTTACCCAATTTCACTATTTGATCAAAACCAGGATGTTGCATCGAAGAGTTGAGGCATTGAGTTCGAGATCGGAGTCTCTCTCGAGATCGAGATCAGTATCAATCGAAGCCAAGGAAAATAGACTTCGAGTAAAGTTGGGAATAGCTTAGTAACGAAAAGAGCGAGATATCCTAATTGGCCGAGGATCGTGGCGTGAATCTCAGAACGTATCAATCCAGAAGCGGTTAATTAGTTGTTTATACGATTCCCTTCTGTAATTAGAGATATACCATAATTAGGATTCCTCTACTATATAAAGAGGAGTTCCAACCATTTGTAATCATCATTATTCACTGAGAAAAAGCTATACAATACTTTCTTTCTTGCTTATTACCGTTCATCAAAATTATTCATTCTTTATTGTTCTTATACTATTATCACCTCGAGAATACTTTAATTCGAGGTCAAGGTTCAACTCGCATAGTGGTTTGTTTATTTTACAGTTCAATTCTGTCATTTACTTTCTCATTATCAATTGGTATTGGGTGAAACCACATACCCTTAAAATCACAAAATAAGTTATAATTGTTATCCAAATTTTAGGGTAAACAAGAAGTGAAGATTAGCTAAAGTCGCTTCTATGGTGTTGTATTTCCATTGAGGGTTGTTGTAAGCTAAATATAACTTGGATTTTGACTTGAAGCTACTATAGGACGTATATGTATTTGTGTTCTCGCATGCGCTTAAGGTTATCTTGATGTTGATTAAGTTAAATGGATGGGCTAGATATGAACTAGTGAATAATGTTGCTAATTGAGGATAGTTGGAGTTCTAGTTTGTTTCCTTTGTTATAAATATATGGTATTGTTAGGCCCCGTGAAATTTTTCCTAGAAACCCCAGGACTTCGTGATGTCAAGTTTAGATTTATGTGTTGTAATAGTAGAAAATTCCGCGGTTCGGACTTTTTGGATTGAACAGTACGTTTTTGGAGTAAAGGAAAATATTTTAAATGTGTGCATTTCTGTGGCCCGTTGTGCGGCCGCATAATCACTTTGCGAACCGCATAATGGTCGTAGAGTGAATCAGAAAACTGACCAATTTTTTAGGATAAGTATGTGGTCGCATAATCAGTGTGCGGACCGCATATTGATCGCATAATCGCCCCTGAGTTTCTACGAAGGGAGTTCTGCGGTGCATTATGCGACCGCAGAACAAATATGCGGACCACATACTGGTCGCATACACGGTCCGAAAGTTCAAGCCCTAAAGGCCTATTTCTTCGGCCACTTTGAAAACCGTATATCCGTTATGTGGTCGCATGTCGGGGCACCCATTTTTCTTATTTTAAAACCCGACCTATCCCGTTAAAAACTCATATTAAAACTCATTTGAGCTATTTTTCTGATATTCTTAGAGTGAGTGAGAGAGTTCTAAGAGGGAGAAGTTAACCTTCACACCAAATCCATTGATTATTGATAAACCCCTGAAGATTATCAAGGGGATTATCACATCACAGGTTAGAATCTAGGCCTTGCTCAGTAATTTTGGAATTTTTTCTGAAATGGGTACCTAGCAAGGTAGTTCATGGGCTTGGTATTAATTGTTTTGCATGCATGGGTGATGAGGGGACCTAGGATTAATATGAGCTAAAAATGGCTAAGAATGGGGAGTGGGCGGGTGTAATAAAAACCTTAATAAACACATGATGTATGATAAAAAGCTCAAGTGAGCTAAAATTATGATCAATCTCCAAATTTTGGGCTCAAATTGTCGTATTGCTGAATAGATTGAGATTGCTAAGGGTTCTGGATAATCGTAGAGCCTAAAGAAGCACAATTGAGGTATGTATGGCTAAAACCCCCCTCTTTTTAAGAATCGAACCCCTCCATGGTGCCCCTACGATTTGGTGTAAGTTGTAAATCTTGGCTGATGTAGGGGATGATATCGTAACGTGCTTGTGTAGTAAAGATTTAATTGTAACCTTTATTCAAATACTCCCCGTCCTGCTATGATTGTTATTTAATGATGTATTGGGGTCGAGGAAAATGTGTGTAATTTCCAAAGGATGTGACAGTCTCCATATGCCCGTGATTCATGTTGTTCTCACATGTACTTGATGTTTGCACTAAA
This sequence comes from Nicotiana paniculata, assembly GCA_005239505.1. Classification (NCBI taxonomy): domain Eukaryota; kingdom Viridiplantae; phylum Streptophyta; class Magnoliopsida; order Solanales; family Solanaceae; genus Nicotiana; species Nicotiana paniculata. The sequence continues at coordinate 6,630 of MDKI01242652.1, forward strand.
CGACTTGTTGATAAAATTGGTAATAATGTGAAATGTGTGGGAAAGAACTTAAATTGTGCAATGCGGCCAAGCGCCAAGCATGAATTAACAGTTGTGTCCTTTGAGATGATTGATGAAAAATGGCAATGTCTTGAGTAAGACGGCCTAGCTGATCGGGCCGTGACCGGACGCCATGCCGCACCTATGGTGGTATTGTGATGGGAGTTGAATTGGAATTGAAACAGGAAATGATATTGCGGGAAGATGTCTCCAGGGGAGATGACCTATCCGATCGGGTCGTGGTCGTACTCCGTATAAGAGTATGGTGGTATTGTGAATGATGAAGTGATTAAGGAGAATAATGGCCCAAGCTAAAGCTATAGTAACTTCATTTGAAAGCTTATGTGGATCCTTATTCGAAATTGTGGTGTTGTCCAAGTTTCTTATTGATTTCATGGTTACTTCTTCCTGTAATATTGATCTTTATACTGTAATGATGTTTAGCTATTCATGAAAGTACTATTCAACAGTACTAATATCCCTTTTTCTGGGGACGCTACATCTTTAAATAGATGTAGGTGGTTCCATCGCAGATAGTGTCGACCACAGATAGTGGTGCTCTCCCTCTCTCCTCGTAGCAGTCTTGGTGAGCTCCCATTTCTTCCAGGGGATTACGTAGCTCTTCTTTTGTATAAGTTACTATGTTTTGAGGTATAGTCGGGGCCTTGTCGCCGACATTGTCTTTTGTATCATTAGAGGCTCCGTAGACACTTATGTGGGTCATGTATGGGTATCGGGGTGGTCACCCGATTAAGTTGTATTTTTGTAAACCTTTTTCCCACTGATTTTTAATTGTATGTACTTTGGGAACCTAACCTTGATATAATGAAAATGAAGTAAGAAACTTGCAAGGTTTTATGAAATTCTTCTACTGCTTAGCTAATGGCAACATGCCTTCTTTAATCACGAGCGAGTCGGGTATAAGTCATCTAATAGGCTGGCTCGACCGGGTTCTCTCGGTTGAGCGCCGGTCGTTCTCTCCAAGGTTGGGGCGTGACAGGTATAAAGCTGGAATCATTTATGAATGACTTCATTATAATGTTAATGATATTGTTAAGTTAATATAAGAAGTCTATAAGGGGTGAAGTAGTTGTGACTTGTTGTTGTTATATGGTGTCATGTTATTGATATTTATATGTTACTGGATTTCTCTGGTTATTGTTGTTGGTATATGGTATTGTATAAGGTCTTTGTTACAGGGGAGACGCGGCCGAATTTATGTCAACGAGTTAATAGCTTAAGTAACAGACTGAGCCTTTACTCAGCACTGATTTTGAATCTACTTCTGCTATGGTAGATTGAGTTGAGTTTTTTAAAGAGTTTCTCGGAAGATATTACGGACTCAACGAGGTTAAGGTATGTTAAGGCTAAACCTCTCCTTCATTTTGGCATGATCCCGCAACTACATGTGGTTGATAACGAGATATAAAGAGAAGTTCAGATCCCGAATTTATGTACATTATCCTGGTCTTATAAGTTATCATATTCTCCCTTATCGGGACTTTATATTTTGTTAAATATTGTCTTCTTCCAGTCAAGAGAGCAAAGGGTTCTATATTTTCACCACTATCGAGCTATAATCAGTGGGCAGACCCCTATTGGGCAACCTTTGATCAGATGGTAAGTTATATATCGAGCCTACTGTGGTCGAGTGCCTATGAGCGTGCCCTGAATGGCCGAGATACAGAGCCTAGTATGGCCAATAAGCAACCTACTACAACAGAGCAGTTATATGTACCGAGCCTTATAGGGCCATACAACTATTTTACTTACTATATTGAGAGAGTTGAGTCAGTATCAGTAGGTAAGCATATCTTCATATCATCTTTGACTCCCAGTTACTTCTAGTTAGTATATTATCAGTTCAGTTTTATCTTTCAGTTATTTTGTTTCCTTACATACTTGGCACATTATTTCGTACTGGAATCCTTTTTGCTAGGGACGTTGCATTTCATGCCCGCAGGTCCTGATAGACATCTGGATAGACCTTCTTAGTAGACAAAGTCAAACATCAACTTGGTTGGTAAGCTCTACTTCCTCGGAGTTACCAAGTCTAGACCTTGGATTCCATTTCATATACACAGGTTTGATGGGTAGCTCGAGGCCCTGTCCTGATCGTGATACAATTTTTTTTATCTCTACAGGCTTGTAGACGAGTCTGTATATTTTGTATATTTGTAGATGTTCATGTCGGCCTCATTATCCTGCACAACTGTGTATATATATATATATGACCTTTTGGGTATTACCCCTCATATGAGAGAGATGATATTTCAAATGATTCAAAATATGGCCTCAGCCTAAGTTAAGGGTTACCCCTCCAGAATTTACAGTTACAAAGTGGTATGCTCGGTCCTGAGTATTGCACTAGGTGTTGTCCATGCCTCTTCAGGTTTGGGGTGTGACAAACTTGGTGTGTCGGCCATGTCTAGTAGAGAATTGTTTATAGATGTTTTGTGCACCACATCATATAAACAGGAAGCTACAAGGCATTTAGGAGTCCGTTACCCTTCTTTCAAATCCAAATCGTGCTATAGAGCTGAGTCATAAGAGTTCGAGCCAAGACTTATGTTTGCTAATGATATAGAGATGCTTTAAATTAGAAGAATTATAGCTAGCCAGAGGGCTAATATAGTAGCAGGTAAGGGCATTAGTATAGAGAGAATTCTTGACGACATGGCCCTGTTTGAGATCCTATTAGATTGTGCATACCAGATGGTGCACTCTAGAATAGTACAGTCAGATATGAATACTAGAACGTTCAGAAATATCATAAGACATGTAGTGGAATCCTAGAAGTGATAAATATTTTCCTTAGTATGACTCCCGCCCCTAGTAAAAAGAGAATATTAGGCAACCCGAAGAACCAGTGAGGTAGAGAAAGGGGAGATAAAAGTGAAAGAATATTTTGTTGAAGTTTTCTAAATAAGGTAATAGACAGAGATATTAGCAGGAGAATAAGAATAGAGTAAATGAAGCAATATGAGTAAGATTTGATAAAAGGATGATAACAGTAAATCATAATATGATAGGATGACAGACTATATATTCAAGGTAAAGGAAAAGACAAGAGGCGACAGGCCTTGAGACTATAAAAGATTATATGCCATAAAGTCATATCCTTATTTTGAGAAATGAGTTGGTGACTCCAACATAATTACTAGAAGGCTAAGTTAGACCCCGGAGTAATAGAAATTAGTATGTGCTAGTAAACAAAAAAAAATCAAACATGTTTTAGGGACCTAAGAATTTGATAATAGTCAGCATCGTGAGAATTTTAAAGATTGCGTTTCGGAAAAAATAGAATGGATAACGGAAGAATAACCTTTAAAGGTCATTCTGATAGACGCTTCCCTAAAGAAAGAACTGTGAGCAGAGTTAAGTTTAAGGAACTAAGTGTTCCAGTTACACTAGGTGTCATGTAAGGCCCCAAAAAATTTTTCTAAGGAATTTAAGGTTTCGTGGTGCAGAGGTAGGCTCATGTGTTTAAAAATTATAGAAAACGATCCACGGTGCGAAATGTTTGGGTTGTACAATGCATTGGAGAGTTAGAGGTAAATTTTTGCAGAAAATGGCTTTTTTTGTGATCCATTTTGCGACCACAAAAATCACTTTGTGGACCGCATATCTATCGCTGAGTGAAGTAGAGAGTTGTCAATTTTAAAGCACCATTCTACGACCGCAGAATGATTTTGTTGTCGCAAAAGTGATTATGCTATCGCGCAATTGGTTGCTGAATGATGTTGCTATAGCAAAATCAATTATGCTGCCCAGAAAATGATTCTGCTACAGTACAATTGCACCACATAATTGACTTCGGGGGCTATTTTGGAAATTTTCATATACGATCCAACTTTGGTATAAGGCCTTAGGGGTCATTTTAGAAGGTAAAATGTGATTTTTTTTAGAGATAGGAGAGAGCTATCTTAGAGAGAGAAAGAGAAGACCTAGCTATTTTATTAGTCAATTCTTGCTCAAATCTTGAAGATGTCACAAGTTCTTCATCTGATAGGTAAGGTTCTACTCCCTAGCCCTAAATTTTTGGATTTGGTTTAAAAGTTGGTCATAAGAAGTATGATTCTTGGGTGTGAGAGTATTATGTATACATGTATGTACAAATAAGGTTTGTGGGAAGATTGTTGAGTTCAAATGGGTAACGATTGGGTTGTAAAGTGAAGGAAATCTTGTGGAAGAACCTTGTAACCAATTTGCACACCTAGTGTTTGATGAAATGCTTAAGTGAGGTGAACCCACGAATACCTTCCTAATTAACGTTTACTTTTGATATGTTTCTAAATAGATTGAAGTTTCTAGAATTTTCAAAACATCGTAGTTATGTAAGGAAATCTCAAGAAAGGTATGTTGGCTAAACTTCTCTCTTAGAATTGAATCTCACGATGTTCATCAAAATTTATGTAAATCCTGAGTTGTTCATTATAAAATTGGGTAATCCAAATAAGCTAGTATTGAAAGATATATATTCAATATGTATTCTTAATAAGCAAAGTGTTGACAATTATGTATTCAAAACATGTTCCGAATGTTTGTATCACATTATGTTATCTTTTGGGAATGTGTTCAAGAATGATATGTGTATTAAAATTCTATGTCTTTGTGTCATGTTTCAAATGAAGGTTATGATGCCAAATTGTGTGAGAAAATCTCAATATGCTAAAGACTCTTAATTTCTCATATGTGTACCTAAAGTCTTGATTGGAAATGTCTTATTGTTGATAAAATATAAACATTTTTGGAAGTGGAATAATTTAATTGGGGATATAAAGTGTGGCCAACTTTCCAAGAAAGAAAGTTATACTTGTGGCGAATGGTGTCGATGAAATGAAATGATTGATTTGAGAAAGGTTATGAAATGAGCGTTGATTCAAGTGTTTTAAATGACTTTGAAAATAGATTTCCTAAAAGCTTATGTACTCAAGTCATGCCCAATGTTTTTGTTTTAACTAATGATATGTCTTGTAAGTATTCCCAACGTGTTTTGAGCTCTTACATATTCATGAGTTGAAATTGTGTATTGTCCTCTTTTGGGGAAAAGTATTTCAAGAATAAATGGTGTGTACTTGTTTATGATTTTAACTTGCGCTTCGATTGCAAATCATCTTACTCCATTTATTGGAAGGAGATCTATTGTGTTTAAAGTCTTCATTTCTAATGAACTTAGAGTTGTGATATCCATAATATTCTATATATTGATATTTATGATGATGATGACCCATAAAAGGAAAGAAATGTAGGTGTGAAATATGAAATACGACCATTTTGCCATGAAATAATAATCACATGTATGTCTCAAATTGCCAATGAAATAATGATGTTGTAGGCGGTTAAAAGTACCAATGAAGCTATATACGGTATGAAAGGTCATGAGGTAAATGAAATCTATATTTATGTTTCCTTTGTATGAAAATCAAAAAATAATTTCCCTTATTTGAGATGAGATTGATGTGATAAAGTTATTCCCCTTGGGATGAGATTGATGATAGAAAAGGATGATGTCTCACATGAGACGGCCTAGCCGATCGGTTCGTGATCGGACGCCATGTCGCACACATGGAGGTGACTGTATTAAAAATTGTAATTAAAATTGTGATTGTGGTTGATGTCTCACATGAGACGGCCTAGCCAATCGGGTCGTGATTGGACGCCATGCCGCACACAAGGTGGTGATTGTGCTGGAAATTGTAAGTGAAATTGTGGTTGTGGTTGATGTCTTCATACAAGACGGACTAGCCGATCGGGTCGTGATCAGACTCTGTGCTAGATTCACGGTGGTATATTTGCACATGGATTCTGTTTGATGTCTTCAAATAAGGCGGCCTAGCCGATCGGGTCGTGATCGGACTCCGTGCTAAATTCACAGTGGTATTGTGAGGTTGGTTATGATGTGTATATTGTGAACAATGGTATTGTGAATAGTGGTATTGTGAACTGTGGTGAATCGGTACTAAAGATCTTCTAACCAAAAATAATATTTTTTTCATATTTCGATTATCAGCTTCACTGCCTTATTTTCGTATTTTAAAAATTGTTATGTTTTAACGTGACCTTTGGATATCATTGATTGTTGCTTGTGGTTTACATAGTTGTCCCTTTCTTATATTGGCATTCTATTTTTTTAGCGGAAATTTAGTCATATATACTAGTGTATTCGACGGTACTAACGTCCCTTTGCCGGGGGCGTTGCATCCTTAATGGATGCAGGTGGTTCCACACCAGGCGGCATTGATCAGTGATAGCGGTACACTCTCTTCCCAGTTGACTTGGTGAGCCCCACTTTATTCCGGGATCATGTATCTTTTTTTCCTCTTGTATTTTGTTTGAGGTATAGACGGGTCCTTGTCGCTGTCACTATCATTGTTCTCGGTCTTATCCGTTAAAGGCTCCGTAGACATAGTGTGGGTTATGTATTGGTGTTGGGAAAGTAAAATTGTCTTGGTGTATTTGAATATCTTGTTCCACATCCTCTATGAAAGTGCATGTACTTTGAGACTTAAAAATGGAGTAAATAATGGAAATGGAAATTGGGGTTGTTAATCAAATCCCCTCAGTGTTTAATTAATGAGATATATTTTCTCTTTATTTATGGATTGTGATGACCCAAAAGGTCATCTTGTATAATTTAGTAAAAAACTATGTTTCGAGGCCCCGAAAGTCTCCGTTAATATCACCTCGATGTGAGTGCACAACCCGAGCGCGTAGCCGAGAAGTTTTTATGTGAAAATGTGTTAAACTATTAAATTTATGATAATTAATGGAATAAAGTTGACTTTGGTCCATATTTTTAGTAAACGGACCCAGACCCGTGATTTGACGGTCCCGGAGGGTCCTTGGGAAAATATGGGACCCGGCGTATTCCCGGAATTGAATTCCGAGGTCCCAAGCCCGAGAAATGAATTTTTAAAGAAAACTGTTTTCTGAAAATAAGAAAGACTTTTGAAAATGAACTTTGATGTGAAATCTGTGTTACCGGGATCATATTATGGTTACGATGCTCGGAACAAGTTCAATATGTGTTATATGAGTTATCTGTAAAATTTGGAAAGAAACGGACTTGGTTTGACGTGTTTCGGATCAAATTGGAGAATTTAGAAGTTTATGAAGTTTGAGAAAATTCTATAGATTTTTGAGTTTAATTCATTGGTTTTGATGTTATATTAGTGGTTTAATTACTCGAATAAGTTTGTAGGATGATTTTGAAGTCATTCATATATTTAGTTTTGGGCCCCGAGGGCTCGGGTGAGCTCCGGGTAGGTGTCGGGGTGCAAAGAGTTGGAAAAATCTGGTTTTCGATATATTTCTGGTGTTTTGTGTTTTGCTCTCCGCGATCGCGGCGTGACTCACGCGATCGCGATGTGTCTATGGTTGGGGTGGGAAATTACCCTACGCGAATGCAGGGCCTTGGACGCGATCGGAGGGCCTGGGGTGGTGCTCTACGCGATCGCGAGGGGCCTCACGCGATCGCATAACATTAAAGGGATCTGGGGGCGGAGTAGCGTGTTGCTCTACACGAACGCGATCGCGACGGTCAGTGTCCAGTACCCCCTCGATCGCTGTCCCTTGTTCGTGATCGCGTAAGTCTAAAACCCAATACTCTCCGCGATCGCAACTCCCTTTCCGCGATTGCGTAGAGTAAATTCGCCCAGTCATTTTAATGCCTTAAAAACATAAACATTACGGGATTCTCACCACTTTTCTCAACCCACCTTCTTCCCCACTCTCCTTAGGCGAAATTTGAAGACCTCCATCACCATAGCTCCATAGGTAAGTGTTCTTAACATCATTTCCTCTCACTTTCATCAACTAATCACTAGAATCTAGGCCTAAAATCATGAAAACAAAGTAGAAATTAGGGGATTTGGGTAGAGTTAGGGTTTATGGGATTTTGGGTAATTCAACCTCAATTTGGGGTCGGATTTTTAAAAAAATCATATATTTGGACTCGTGGGGGTATGGGTGATCGGGTTTTGGTCCGAGCCTCGTGTTTGGGTCAAGCGGGCCCGGGGGAGGATTTTGGTATTTTTGGAAGAATGCTAGGAATTGTATATTTAGGTTATGGTATTGTATTAATGAGTCATTATTGATGTTAATAAGTTAATTATGTCTAGATATTGTTGTTCCGGAGTTGAATTCAAAAGGAAAGGCGGTGTTAGAGGCTGGATTACAATTTTTGGACCCGAGGTAAGTGTCTTGCCTAACTTTGGTGAGGGAATAGGTATTGTATGCTATGTGTTAAGTTTTTATCATGTTCAATTCATAGGTGAAGTGACGAGTACCTATGTATTGTGTGTCAAGCATGCCCCTGAGTCTATTGTCGGTAGAAATCTTATTATTACTTCCATGTTCGTTATAATATGAACTTATCTCTACTTGGAAGTTGATTGTTGTTGAAAATCCTCATTGGTGAACTTGTGATGTAATGGTCCTATTGAGGACCCAACTATAAAGGATATACTTGAAAAGGTTGATTATAGCTGACACCCTGGCCGGTCAATTTTTTATGATAATGACTGATATTCTCCCCTTGTCGGGTGATTATGATTTGTGATTCCACTATGCTGCATTCCTTGCCATTTTGATAATTGTCATTGTATTGGTGAGGAAGAGTGTAAAGCACGAAGGGTGATGTCGTGCCATGATTTACATTGATCACATTATATATTGCATAGTCAGGAAGAAACTAAAAGCACGAAGGGTGATACCGTGCCATGATTTAAATTTATTACATCATATATTTCATAGTGAGGAAGAGAGTAAAAGCACGAAGGGTGATTCCGTGCCATGATTTACATTGATTACATCATATATTGCATAGTGAGGAAGAGAGTAAAAGCACGAAGGGTGATGCCGTGCCATGATTTATATTTAAAAGCACGAAGGTTGATGTCGTGCCATGATTTATATTTAAAAGAATGAAGGTTGATACCATGCTATGACTCACATTGCCATACATGATACATTGCATCGAGAGGAAGAGAGTAAAAGCACGAAGGGTGATGCCGTGCCATTTATTACATTTCTGGCATTATATTTGTTTCATTAGCATATTTCTGATAAATTGTCTTCTTGTATGTTCCTATGTACTTAATTAATTTCTCTATCTCACTTGTTACCCCCTTTGTCTGATCCCATATCCTCCTACGTATCTGTTTATCTTTTGCTTTGTTTTCCACGATATATGTTGTAGAATAGGACAAGTTAACGTTTGTTGTCAAGTCTAGCCTCGTCACTACTTTGGCTGAGGTTAGGCTCGGCACTTACTCAGTACATGGGGTCGGTTTTACTGATGATACACTACACATCTTATTGTTGTGCAGATCCCGCACTCGGACCCAGTGGACAGCGTTGAGGGAGTCACCTTCAGTCCACCCCAGAGGCTTCAAGGTATACCGCTGACGTTCGTGGGCCTTGGCGTCTCTCCTATCCCTAGTTCCTGTATTTCTGTCTTGTCTTTCCTCTAGTTCTCAGAGACAGTCATGTACTTCCTTTCAGACTTTATATTTAGCACTCCTATAGACAGTTCGTGTGTTTGTGACTCCAGGTTTTGGGGAATTATTGGGACGTTGTATTATGTTATCTTTACTTAGTTTTGAAACTTTATCTATTTCCGCTGTTAAGAATGGTGAACTGTTTTTAGCTTATTCTGTTAATTCGGAGTTATCATGTAACTGCACATGTTGGCTTGTCTAGCGGGTTCAACGTTAGACGTCATCACGGCCGAAGGTGGGATTTCGGGCCGTGACATGGATGAATTTGGGTAGAAGGAAATATAATAGGCTTGCTATGTCGGGTTCACTCGGTTGAGAGCCGGGCGCGCTCCCCGAGTTCGAGGCGTGACTTGTCACCCTCACGCGTAAAAAATTTAGTTATCCCTGGTAGAGAAGGGTTACCGCAAGGCGAGTAAGAGTCAGTGAATATGTGAAAAGACACCAAAGATGAAGAGGTAAAATATTTGTAGGTACATCTTCATAACATTAAATGTTAGTACTACCCTAAAGGGGGGAAGATGGGGTTATATATTAAGTCAGAGTTAAGTGGCTCAGGTAACTAGTGAATAGTAAAGGAAGAACTGGTAAAAAGGTTAAAGGAATGAGATTGCATTTAGTCTGATCATACAGATATGTTACGAATCCAGAACACTATGCAAGAATGATTCCAGGAAGAGGCAGTAAGGGCAACTGGTCAGGAATCAGGATGTTATTGATATATAAGTGTGAGTGTGCACTTGATACATTAGAAGCCAGTGCGAAAGGTAAGTTAATGCAAGAGACATAACCTAAGAGAGGTTACGTAGAATATAACTATGAGCATGGACTGACGATTAGTTTGTAGTTGATTCAGGAAGAGCCTAGTTATGGCTAGACAAGAGGTCTCCGATAAATCAACAGATCATGCAAGCTAAATGTAGTGAAACACAGCATAGGAAATTCAGTCTCATATATATGACATCGTAATGCTTGAGAAATATTCAGATATAATTGGGGTAGTTAAAGGTACCGTATAAGTATTACGAAAATAAAAGAGAGTTCCACTAGAGAATAGTCAAAATTTAAGTTCTAAAGTAACCCTACGAGCAGAAGAGAACGGAGGTAAGTACTAAGGATAACTATAGGCAAGTAAAAGCATAAGAAATTCCGTCTAGTATACGATGTAATAAGCTCGTAGCTTTACAAGAGCCAGAGGGACTCCCCTAAGTGCTACAACGAAAGACTAGCTGAGGAAATAAGGAAGAAGGCTTCAACATAAGCATAGTTCCCTAAAGAAGAAATGATCTTGGAACAACAGTCTCACTACAACTTTGTATGCCTTCCATAATAAAGTGGCACCTATCGTGACCAAAGAATGAGAAGAAAAATTGAAAGTAACATTCAAGATCATATGAGTTGCACGAAACTCCAATATATGTGGGCACTGAGATAAGCCAAGTATTCATGCAGCAAGTGGCAGAACGACTAGGGAAAGTAATTATTTATGTTTAAAAACAACTGAGAAGTCATGAAAGGAATTATTCGATCTATGACCCGGAGTTAGTTATGTTATGACCGAACTTAAGATTTCAGAGTATTATTCGTGCAGCATATTTGTTGACATTCTTACAGTTATAGCAGACTAAGTTAAAATAAAGAATTGAGTCCATGTCACAAACAAAGACTTGAATTGTTAGAAGATTATATCATGGATGTTCCATAGCGTCCATGAAAGTCTAAAGTAATAACAAATACCATGGGACACAGATCGGAAAATAGCTTAAGCCTACATAAAGGCTGAGAGAGAAGAGTAAACTAAAGAGTTACATCAACTAAATAAATCAGGAGTCTAATTAGAGTGATTGTGCTAGAAATTGTAAGTGAAATTGTGATTGTGGTTGATGTCTTCAAATAAGACGGCCTAGTTGATCAGGTCGTGATCGGACTCCGTGCTAGATTCACGATGGTATATTTGCACAGTGATTGTCATTGATGTCTTCAAATAAGACGACCTAGCCGATCGGGTCGTGATTGGACTCCGTGCTAAATTCACGGTGATATTGTGAGGTTGTTTATGATGTGTATATTGTGAGTAATGGTATTGTGAACATTGGTATTGTGAATAGTGGTATTGTGAACTGTGGTGAATCGGTAGTAAAGATCTTCTAACCAAAAATAATATTATCTTCATATTTCGATTATCATCTTCACTACCTTATTTTCTATTTTGAAAATTGTTATGTTTTAATGTGGCCTTTGGATATCATTGATTTTTTCTAGTGGTTTAGACAGTTGTCCCTTTATTATATTGGCATTCTATTTTTAAAGACAACATTTAGTCATATATACTAGTGATATTCGACGGTACTAACGTCCCTTTTGCTGGGGGCGCTGCATCTTTAATGGATGCAGGTGGTTCCACATCAAGTAGTATTGATCAGTGATAGCGGTACACTCTCTTCCCAGCTGACTTAGTGATCCACACTTCATTTTGGGGTCATGTATCTTTTGTTCCTCCTGTATTGTGTTTGAGGTATAGCCAAAGCCTTTTTGCTGGCACTATCATAGTTCTCTGTCTGATCTATTAGAGGCTCCGTAGACATAGTGTGGGTTGTGTAGTGGTGTTGCGAAAGTCAAATTGCCATGATGTATTTGAATCACTTGTTCCACGTCCGCTATGAAAGTGTATGTATTTTGAGACTTAAAAATGGAGTAAATAATGGAAATGGAAAATGGGGTTGTTAATGAAATCCCCTCAGTGTTTAATTAATGAGATATATTTTCTCTTTATTCATGGATGAATTTGGGTAGAAGGATATCTAATAGGCTTGCTCGGCAGGGTTCACTCAGTTTAGCGTCGTTCGCCCTCCCCGAGTTCGGGGCGTGAGAAACCTGGTATCAGAGCCTAAGGTTTTAAAGTGTCCTAGGATATCTTGGATCCGTATCTAGTAGAGTCATGATTATCGATGCGTTGTGGACCACATATATAATGAGAAGTCTACTCTGTTACACCCCATGTTTTTGTACGTGGAAGTACGCCATAAGTAGATTGATAAAAGCTCGGGTATCAGATGTCACATCCCGTATTTTCGTACGTTAAAGTTTCATCGTAATTTAATCGACGTAAGTTCGGGAATGAGATTTGTTTTGGGATTATAAGTATTACGCTATTTCAAACAAGTGATAAGTAAATTTGTGAAGGTAAGAGGGTAAGCAAATCGATGAAAATGAGTTTCGTCGAAGTTTGACATTTTGGGATAAAGTACGGTCCGAGCTATAATACCTGGTAATTATGGACTAGTACCATACAAGATACCACATGACCATGATAGTAAGATATATAAAGTGTGTTAAAAGGGAGTAGTATTTTAACTAATTTGAGATAATTCTTAATTATGTGTATAATTGGATAATTATGGATTTTTTAAGTGGGAGATTAACTTTTAAATTGAATTTTTTGGATAACTATTTGGTGGATAAGCTTAGCACATCACCAACGTGCCAGCAAAGAGTCAAATTGTTAAGGTAAAACAATGACTCCTCGGCTTAGATTGCTAGGTGGCACACTTAGGGAATCAAGTGGGGACCACAACCACATTGATAAAAGGCCTTCCTAATCCATTTAATTGAGATGCTTATGACTGCAAGAAACGGATCCCCTTCAGCAAAATTCATACAAAGCTCTAATTCATTTTTTAATCTCTACATGTCAAAGAGTGCTTCAGCAAACTCATACAAAGCGTTAACAACGTAATTTGCTACAAAATTCATACAAGGCTACTTAGAAACGTGAGAATTGCGATTCTAAAGGAGTACGATGCAATATTTCTCAAGAAAATCAAACAAATTTTTCCCTACTTCGATCTGCCGTTACGTGATTTGTCACAATCGACGTATGTTAGAGGGATTGTCAAGAGACTCGGCTCAAGTATGATAAGGCTATTGCTTCTTTCCTTTTTGTATAATCCATACAATACAAACAAAACAAGCAAATGCACAACTTCCATAGACGACTCTATTCATAGAAATACTAGAGGTTCCTATGTCCTTGATTCCCATATGTCTTATTATTCTATCGTCTGTTCATGAGTCTCAGAAAATATGTAATTTGATAAAGTTTATTTCATGATATTAATTAGAGGCATATTGATCTTATGACATTCCGAGAAATCTTATTAATGTACTTCTTCTGCATTTCATGCATTTATACATGTACATTGACCCATGACCAAATGGCTTTATATACGCGTATATTTTATGTATATGGGATACGGGGAAATTTTACGGCGTTATATAGGCACCACCACCTGATTAGCTGGTATACATTGATGAGTGTGCCCACAATAGCCGAGATGATATGATGGGTAGCCCTCATAGGCTTGATGATGTTATGTACCATATACCTATGCATGGTATGGTATTTATACGCATATGCATGACATTTTAAATATTAAATTATTCACAGAGCTATTCAGACTTACATGTCGAGTCTTTTACTCCATGATTCTCTCATGTCTATTATTTTCTGATTTTCATTCCTTACATACTTGGTACATTATTTGTACTGACATCCCTTTTGCCTGGGGACACTCTATTTCATGCCCGCAGGTCCCGATAGATAGGTTGAGAGTCCTCCAAGTAGGCTATCAGCTCAGCTGAAGGTGTTGGTGCACTCCATTTTCTCCAGAGTTGCTTATTTGGTCAGTATGATTAGTACATGTATTGATTGGTACGGCGGGGAATGTCCTGACCTTTATGATATATATGTACTCTTAGAGCCTTGTAGATAGATGTCGTGTATAAGGATACTTTTATGGCCTTTTCAGCCTATGTTTTGAGTATACAAAGGATCATGTTGGCCTTGTAGTCCCGTATGTCACAGGTATGAGTTTCTATATCAGGTCAGGTTGTTCTATGTTGGGTATACCCTCATGTTTACTCTAGTCATCTCATGACGTCCCTTCTGGCCCACTTACCCGTGATGATGTAATAAGAAAGATATGTTACATTGGTACTCGGTTGAGTAAGGTACCGGGTGCCCGTCGCGGCCCATCGGTTTGGGTCGTGAAAAAAGTGGTATCAGAGCAGTTCTGTCCTAGGGAGTATACAAGTCGTGTCTAGTAGAGTCTAGTTTATGGATGTGTTGTGCACCACACTAATAAGCAGGAGGCTACAGAGCATTTAGAACTGTCACTCTTTCTTCTTACTCTAGATCATGTGGTAGAGCTTATTTGTAAGAACTCGAACTATTGAATTCTATATTATTCGTAATACAACGATAACTAAATCCAAAAAGACAATTGGTAAGAGATTGCATGTGAATGTGAAAGAGTTGAGTCAGAGGAACTCGATTTTGCATGATGCTTATAATGAGTAAATGTAAGGTCTTCAACAGATCATGTGCGTACCAAGATGTGTAAGCTTCTTGTTAAGGATCCCTAAGGCATGAATATCTATCCACCCTTATGGTAAAAAGCGACGAGAGAATTAGAAGGTACAAGTAAAACAAGCAAGGGGAAGAAGGGTACGAGGTACCCAGTTAGTGAAAATGATCATTATCTTCCACAATAATAGAGGTATGTACAATTGGCCACACCGATCTCAACTATTCCCTATAGGAACTAACAAATATGGTTTAAGAGAAGGACGGTATATTAGGATCCAACTAGGGATTAGAGTAACCAAAAATAGTGGATGGATGTTGGCGTTAGTTGACATTTCCAAAGGACATTGCAAATGGACTAACAGATCTCCTTGTGAGACACCTAGATGGTTCACTCTAGAATAGTACATCTAGATATGAATACTAGAATGTTCAAAAAAATTTCAAAGGTAGGCACTGGAATCCTGGAAGGGGTAAATACTACCTTAGCGTGGCTCCCGTCCCTAGTAGAGAGACAATGTTAGGGAACCCGGAGAGCCAATGGAGGGAGCAAGGGGAGCTAAAAGAAAAAGAATGCCTTCTTGAAGTTTTCAGAATAAAAGTGATAGACAGAAATGTTAGTAGGGAAATAAGAAGAGAGTTAATGAAGTATTATGAGTAAGATATGATATATGGATGACAACAGTAGATAAAAGAAACAGTACTACAGAGTCTATAGTTAAGGGAAGTAAAAGACGGGAGGTTACATGCCTTGAGGCAACAAAAGAGTATAGGCCATAAAGTCATATCCTCATTTCGAGAAATAAGTTCGTGACTCTAACGTGTTTACCAGAAGGAAAAGTTAGACCCCAGAGTAATAGAAATCAGTATAGACTGGTGAACAAGATAAACTAAACATAAATTAGGGACTGAGTGATTCGATAATAGTCGGCATCGTGAGAAATTCAGAGATTGTATTTCGGCGATAATAGAATGGATGAAAGAAGAATAACCTTTAAAGGTCATTCAGGAAGACGCTTCCCTAAAGCAAGAAATGTGAGCAAAGTTCAGCTCAAGGGATTGTATGTGCCAGTTACACTAGATGTCTCCCTCATGAGTAAGGAATTTTTTTATCCTTGGTACAGAAGGATTGCCGCAAGGAGAGTAAAGATCATCTATGATGTGAATATACGCCTAAGAGGAAGAGTTAAAACATCTTCGTAACACTAAATCTTAGTACTCCCCTAAAGGGGGAATGTGGAGTGATACCATTAAGTCAGAATTAAGTGGTTCTAGTAACTATGGAATGGTAACGGAAGAATGCAATAAAAATGATAAAGGAATGAGATTGCACTTATTCAAATCATACGGATATGCTACGATTCCAGAACATTATGCAAACACGACGTCAAGGAAAAGAAGTAAGGGTTCCGTCCCGGGAAGTTATTGATAAATAAAGAGCCAGTGAGAGATATAAGTTAAGACGAAGAAAATAACCCAAGAAAGATTACGCAGAATATTGATATGAGAATGGCCCAACAAGTAGTTAATAGTGGACTCAGGAAAGAGCCTAGTTATGGCTAGACAAGAGGTTACAGAAAAATCAACAGATCGTGCAAGATAAACATAATGAACCCAAACATGGGGAATTCAGTCTCGCAAATATGACATCGTGACCCTTGAGAAATATTCAGATAGGAGTTGGGGTAAAGGTGTCGTATAAGTGTTACGGAAATAAAAAAGAGTTCCACTGGGAAATAGTCAAAGTTTAAGTTCAAAAGCAACCCTATAAGCATAAGGGCGTGGAGATAAGTAACTACGAATAATTATAGGAGAGGAAGGACATCAAAAAGTTTGTCAAGTATACGATGTAATAAGCTCGCAGCTTTACAAGAGTCAGAGGGTCCTCCTTAAGTACTACAATGAAAGACTAGCTGAGGAAATAGGGAAGAAGGCTTCAACCTAAGCACATTGACCTAAAGAGGAAATGGTTTTATAACAATAGTCTAACAACAACATTGTGTGAACTCCCAAAAGAAAGTGGCACCTACCGCGGCTAATGAATGGAAAAAAATCAAAAGTAATATTCGAGACAATATGAGTTGCACAAAAATTTTGGCATGCATGGGAACTATTATAAGCTAAGTATGCACGCAACAAGGGGGCAGAAAGACCAGGAAAATTAATTGCTTACGTTTAAAGAAAGCTGAGATGGAATGAAAGGAATTATTCGATCAATGATCCAGAGTTAGTTACGTCATGAACGCTCTTAAGATTTCAGAGTATATCATGTATATTGACATTCATACAACCGTAGAAGACTCCAGTATAAGTTAAAAGAAATAATTGAGCCCAGGTCATGGACAAAGGATTGAATTGTTAGAAGATTGTATCATGAATATTCCATAGCGTCCATGAAGTGATAAAGTGATAACTAGAACCATGAGCCACTGATTTGAAGATAACTTAAGCCTACATAAAGGTTGATCATAGGGAAGAGGAAACTAAAGAGTTACATCAACTAAGTAAATCATGAGTCTGATTATTGGACTCAAAAGGTTATAAGCCTCGTGATTGAGAACATTGCAAGATCACTCTTAAATATCAGAGGTACAAGAGAGATAGTACAGTAGCCATATTCTATAACGGCTCTATGATAAAGCCAATTAGAAGAGTACCAGACTCATAAGAAGTCAGTATGAAGCTCTCATGGGATTGTGTATGCACCAGAGGTGCAAGTATTATAATAGAGCTTCAAGTTGTGGATGTGAATTACACCTATGTGGAAGGGAGGTTACGAAAGAGATAGAAGAATGTGAGGTGATATGTTAAGGTAAAGGTGAACAACGTACAAGATACTCAAATGCAGAAGGTTGTGAATAGCCCATACTTTGGATAGAAGGATAGAAGCGTTGGGATTCAGTATCCAGGAATGATAACGGCGTCGTTAGTGGAATATCTTCCAGCCTATGGTTTCTAGGTATTGAGAGGTCTAGTTAATAGAGTAAACAAGAGTTAGAGACGATGTGATATCTCTCTTGAATTTCCAAAATAACACAAGGAAATCTATGGTGCAAGAAGGTTGAATGAAGGTTGCGAGTAATATAAATAGATATGTGTAGGTCACAAGCTAAAGTATGGTAGAACGACAAGGTTTTGGGAAGACAGGAGTAAGGATTAGAAAAGGCAAGTGAGAAGGTGATGAAAATGGATAAGTACTCGGGATTACGACCATGAAAACAAGAGAGCTGATGATTTCTCTAAGTTATAGAATGCTCAGTATAGCCTGAATGAACTCAAAGGAGTCTAAGACTAGTACCATTTAGAAGAGATGTAATACTGCCCTAGTAGTAGAATGAGGGTGTAATTATGACAGATAAAGGATGACGTTTCGGCCTTCGATTGAGTAATGATTTGAAAAAAAAAGGGATTTCATGAATTGTACAGGATTAAAATACCCACGTAAGGTAAATCACATTGATATGCTATGAAATACGATTATGAAAGTATAGTATCGCCCCTAGCTTGATTAGGCAAGTCACTTCAGATATTCCTCGATAAGACGTGAGCCCTAGAGACAGTGTTACATAAGAGGTCAAGTTATCAGTGATAGATTATAGATAAAGATTAAGGTGAATCAACGATAGATGGATGAAAGTTACAAAGTATGAGATAAGATTAGGCCGTCATTCTTAAGATGAACAGTAATGAGGAAGCATTAAAGGACCTAGACTTATACATATAGGATAATCAACGAGAGTAAGCTGGAGTTTGGTATCAGACCTTAGTAACGATAAATCGAAGTAAGAATTATAGTATAGTATGACCTACCTAGATAAACTAAAGTCATGCAGATGGATAATCGGGTCTATGAAATAAGATATAGCAATATTTGTTAATTCAACAAAGTACCAAGCGAAGAACTTCGGTATACCTACAAATGCCCAGAGGGACATCTTGTCATACTCTGTATATGTTTACAAAGTGAGGCCTAGAGGTTGGCTAAAAACTGGAGGAACAATGAGGGAAGAATCACATAGGCGCACTCACAAGAACAAAGACATACAGCAAAATTCATACAAAGCTCTAATTCATTTTTGAATCTCTATATGTCAAAGAGTGCTTCAGCAAACTCATACAAAGCGTTAGCAACATAATTTGCTAGAAAATTCATACAAGGCTACTTAGCAACGTGAGAATTGTGATTCTAAGGGAGTACGGTGCAATCTTTCTCAAGAGTATCATACGAATTTTTCCCTGCTTCGATCTGCCGTTATGTGATTTGTCGCAATCGACGTATGTTAGAGATATTGTCAAGAGAATCGGCTCAGGTATGTTAAGGATATCCCTTCTTTCCTTTCGGCATGATCCATACGATACAAACAAAATGAGCAAACGCCCAACTTCCATAAATGACTCTATTCATAGAAATACTAGAGGTTCTTATGTTCTTGATTCCCATGTCTTATTATTCTATCGTCTGTTCATGGGTCTCAGAAAATACGTAAGTTGATAAAGTTCATTTCATGATATTAATCATAGGCATATTGATCTTATGACATTCTGAGAAATCTTATTAATGTACTTCTTATGCATTTCATCCATTTATACATGTACATTGACCCATGATCAGATGACTTTATATACGTGTATATTATATGTATATGGGATATGGGGAAAGGTTACAATGTTATATACGCACCACCAACTGATTAGTTGGTATATGTTGATGATTGTGCCCACAGTGGCCGAGAAGATATGATGGGATGCCCTCAGAAGCTTGACGATGTTATGTAAACATATAACTATGCATTGTATGGCGTTTATACATATATGTACGACATTTTAAATATTAAATAATTCACAGAGCTATTCAGACTTACATGTCGACTCTTTTACTCCATGTTTCTCTTATCTATTATTTATTGATTTTCATTCCTTACATACTCGGTACATTATTTGTACTGACGTCCCTTTTGCCTAGGGACACTGCGTTTCATGCCCGCAGGTCCCGATAGACAGGTTGAGAGTCCTCCAAGTAGGCTACCAACTCAGAGGAAGGTGTTGGTCTGCTCCATTTGCTTCGGAGTTGCTTATTTTGTTCAGTATGAATAGTACATGTATTGATTGGTACGGCGGGGCCTGTCCTGGCCTTTATTATATTTATGTACTCTTAGAGGCTCGTAGACAGATGTTGAGTATACGAATACTTGTATTGCCTTGTCGGACTATGTTTTGAGTATATAAAGGATCACATTGGCCTTATAGGCTCGTATGTCACAAGTATGAGTTTTTATATCAGGTCAGATCGTTCTATGTCAGGTATTCCCTTATGTTTAACCTAGTCATCTCATGGCGCCTCTTCTGGCCCATTTATCCATGATGATGTAATAAGAAAGATACGTTATGTTGGTACCTCGGTTGAGTAGGGTACCAGGTGCCCGTTGCGGCCCATCGGTTTGGGTCGTGACATACTCGGACATTTAGGAATGTCACTTTTCTTTGATACTCCGGATCGTGTGATAGAGCTCAACATAGGGAGATAATTTCCTTGTTATGTCTTATTTTCAAGATGAGTAATCCACGAGTTTGAAGTAGTAAGGAGGGAACGACCCCACCATTGAATCTGAGGGATATTGCACGAGAGTTTATTAGGAGAATGTATTGATCCATGGAGGGATTGGAAGAACTTATTGCTAAAGGGAGTACCCTTGTTCCTATTAATGTCAGTGCACCACCAGATCATGTGGTGGGAACAACTAAGAAACGAAATAAGTTTATTGGTATCAATAAGCCGGAATGTTTGATTTGCAAGAAGCACCACTTGGGTTTATGTTGGATCACTCTTGAAATATGTTATGGTTGTGGAAAGAGGGGGCACAAGAAGAACAAATGCTATAGGTTGGGTATACCCATCTCGGTTTACCCTATATGCGGGAAGTCACATTTTTTCATCATGTTGTGGGTATGCTCATAGCGATTTAGGGGTGGGAGGCTTGGGAAATTCCAAAGGCCTACACAGAAACCCGGTATAGAGATTGTTACTTCCACCATGAAGGCTTGGAGGAAGAATAAAGTGAATGTTTATGATGTATGAAAAAAGGTTAAATATCATGTTAGTGAGGCGAGTCAGTGTAATGGACCTTATCCCTGTTGCGTAAAGTGTAGAAGATGTCATTCGGGAGTATGCCAGTATGGTGCCAATGTACGTTATGTATGTGGAGTCGAGGGGCATCCATTAAGTTCTTGCCCTGTCAACCTAAAGGCACCAAGTAAGTCACTCCTTAGTACATCATTATGAACAACACAAAATTTTCCTTGTTGTATATGTAAATCCATATTGAAGAGCCTTCATGAACATGGTCTTAAACAAAACGCTGAATCACAAAACATAGCATGTACCTACTCTTTGAAAGAGACGCAGTAATCGTGAAGCCTGTTGATCACAATTCTCTTATTTACGTCCTCTTGTGTAATTGAGTTCTATAATTATTCCCTGGAATTGAGTTATAACTCTAGGATTAATACACCCCACTTGCTTTACTAAATTTTCAATAAGGGACTATACCTATGAATTTCTTACAGAACCTTTTGATTCGAAAGAATAACACATGTTCACTTGTGCCTATGCATGCACTATCGTAAAGTTTACCTATGTGGTATCAAATCCAATGTAAGGTAGCCTAGTGCTGAGAACCTTCTTAAGCCACTCTTTCTCTCTTCGGTGTATGTGACTCATATGTTTTGAACAGTCACTTTACTTCTTTGTGATTATTATCATGAAGTATTTTCATTGTCTAGTAACATGAGAGCATATCTCAACACCTATCATATGTGTAAATGTCAATTGAAAAGGGTCACTTGTCCGCATAAAGTTTCTGAGAAATTTGAGATTTATCATAAATTTGTCACAGGAAGATCTTGTTGTTTGCCCATCTCAGTATGGATTTCATGTCCACCTAAATCGTCTCACACTAAGTAGGTCGCTTTTTTCCTAGTATTGTAGTGAAGTGGCCTGGTATTACAACTTTAGAGTTATTAATGGCAGAAACATGTCTAGCACATAACAAACTGTTCATTCTCTCTAATCAATACATTATTTCATCCCAATATTAATATGTCCTAGCTATGTGGTTTCACTCGTGAAAAGTTGAGATTGAATACTTTCATATTTTGGCACATATCATGAGCATATCGATTTGAAAGACAAGTTTGTCGCATCTCTAGTTCTATCATATAGGATCAACTATCGGAAAGGGTTAATTTGCATGAATTATAATAATCTTACAAGTGTTCGACTTATTTTTCATCCTCATGGGCATGGGGCGTAGATTCCTCGTGTTAGTTAATGTTAAGAGCATAACGCAATTTCATGTATATTGAAACCCATATCACATTCAGGGTGCCGGAATATTCTCGTTTCGAGTTAAACAGATTTTCCCCTACACTCAAGTAGGAAACTGGTGTCACGTACTTGACTATTCATCCTTAAGGATTTCTATTGTCGATATACTAGTTTAACTCTATGCCTCATTTGTCAAATCAATTATGTCATCACAATGATTAATCATGTCAGCATTATCAGTAGCAAGCTTCATGTTTCTTTGGAGATATAACCTCATGAAATACTCTGCTCAACACATTGATGGATTCTTGAATAATTCCAGCCCAATCTCAAACCCCCTTTTTCCTCCTTGTATTAAATCTATGGGGGTTGAAGGTTCAAACATGTCAAATAAGAAGCATCATTCCATGATTAAATATATTGGATAGGAAATTTTATCGTCATATTCATGCTAGCACATCCTAGAGTAATTGTTGAAGGTCATCAAAGTTTTAGTTTGGGTGTTCGCATAGAGATTTAGAGTTGAAGAGGGTGAACGGGTTGTCCTCAAGACTTTCTCCATGAAAATGTTAGATGAATTGTTAAGGAAGGTAAAGTAGGTGTAGTTCACATTAGGCCTTATGGAATCTTGAAATAAACAGGCCAAACTATGAGAATGATGTTTCCCAACCATTTCCATCTATGTACCCGGTGTTTCATTTGGCTATGTATAAAAAGGTTGATAGAATTCTTTTGTCAGTCGCTCTGATGGAAACTACGGAAGGTGAAATTAATAGGTAGTTGGCTTATGAGAGGTACCTAATTGTATTACTTGATTAAAAAGTCTTAAATTTGATGAATAAAGAGAGTTCCTCTGCCAAGTGTTATGGCAAATTCTGTGAGTCGAGAAGGTCACCTTGAAGGCCGAAAGTGTTGTGGAAAGAAAATTTTTAGCGCTTGATTGTAGAGCAAATGTTTGTGATTTGAAAGGTATTTTCTATGTGTTATGATTTAAAAATGTGCAATTCATGTCCAGATGTCATTTTGATAATGCAGTGCATGTAATGCTGAGATTAGTGTTGTTTATATATATTGTGATGCTTCGTCAAGTTGTGGATGTGTTGTTAGGGTGGTTTTGGTGATTCTCTGACAGGTGGATATGCCCAATTACAAAGAAGACTCTGTCAAAATTTCTGAAAATTTGGGAGTTAGTCACAATTTGGGGGCTTGAGGTATGTAAGAAAAGAGATAAACTATGCTAAGTGTTTGGGGCAGACTCTACTCCTCATTCGATGATGAATGATCCTAAGCGGAGGAGAATGTAAGGCCCCAAAAAATTTCGCTAAGGAATTAAAGATTTCGTGGTGCTGAGGTAGGCTCATGTGTTTGAAAGTTATAGAAAAAACGAGCCACAGTGTGACATTTTTGGGTTGTACAATGCATTGAAGTGTTAGAGGTAAATTGTTGCAGAAAATGGCCTTTTTACAGTCCATTTTGCGACCACAAAAATCACTCTGCGGACCCCATATCTGTCGCGGAGTGAAGCAGAGAATTGGCAATTTCAAAGCACCATCTGCGACCGCAGAATGATTTTGCTATCGCAGTGATTATGCTATCACACAATTGGTCACAGAATTATTCTATAGCAAAATAAATTCCACTACCCACAAAAAGATTCTGCTATAGCGCAATTGCACCACATAATTGACTTCGGGCGACATTTTTGAAAATTTTCATATCCGATCAAATTTTGATATAAGGCCTTAAGAGTTCATTTTAGAAGGTAAAATGTGATTCTTTTAGAGAGAGGAGAGAGCTATCTTATATACAGAAAGAGAAGACCTAGCTATATTGTTCATCAATTCTTGCTCAAGACTTGAAGATTTCACAAGTTCTTCATCTAATAGGTAACATTCTACTCCCTAGCCCTAAATTTTTGGATTTGGATTAAAAGTTGGTCATACGAAGTATGATTCTTGGGTGTGAGAGTATTATTTATACATGTATGTACAAATAATGTTTGTGGGAAGATTGTTGAGCTCAAATGGGTAAAGATTGGATTGTGAAGTGAAGAAAATCTTGTGGAAGAACCTTGTAACCAATTTGCACACCTAGTGTTTGATGAAATGCTTAAGTGAGATGAACCCATGAATATCTTTCTAATTATGGTTAACTTTTTCTATGTTTCTAAATAGATTGAAGTTTCTAGAACTTTCGAAAAATCGTACTAATATAAGGAAAGCTCAAGTAGGTATGTTGGCTAAACTTCTCCCTTAGAATTGAATCTCACGGTGTTCATGAAATTTATGTAAGTCCCGAGTTGTTCATTATAAAATTTGCTATTCCAAATAAGCTAGTGTAGAACGATATATGTTCAATATGTATTCCGAATAAGCAAAGTGTCAAAAATTATGTATTCAAAACATGTTCAGAATGTTCCTATCGCGTTATGTTATCTTTTCGAAATGTGTTCAAGAATTATATGTGTATTAAATTGCTATATCTTTGAATCATGTTTCAAATCAAGGTTATGATGCCAAATAGTGTGAGAAAATCTCAATATACTTAAAATTCTTAATTTCTCATATGTGTACCTAAAGTCTTGATTGGAAATGTCTTATTGTTGATAAAATATAAAGTTGTTTGGAAGTGAAATAAATGAATTGGGGATATAAAGTGTGGCCAACGTGCCAAGAAAGAAAGTTATACTTTTGGCCAACGGTGCCGATGAAATGAAATGATTGATGTGATAAAGGTTATGAAATGAGCCTTGATTCAAGTGTTTTAAATGACTTCGAAAATAGATTTCCCTAAAAGCTTATGTACTCAAGTCATGACCAATGCGGTTGTTTTAACTAATGATACTTCTTGTAAGTATTCCTAATGTATTTTGAGCTCTTACATATTCATGAGTTGAAATTGTGTATTGCCCTCTTTAGGGAAAAGTATTTCAAGAATAAATGGTGTGTTACTTGTTTATGATTTTAACTTGCGCTTCGCTTGCCAATCATTTTACTCCATTTATATACAAATCTATTCTGTTTAAAGTGTTCGTTACTAATGAATTTAAAGTTGTGATTTTTAGAATATTCTATATCAATATTTATGATGATGACCCATGAAAGGAAAGAAATGAAAGTGTGGAATATTAAATACGGCCATTGTTCCATGAAAGAAGAATTGCATGTATGGCCCAGAGAGCTAGTGAAATAATGATATCGTAAGTGGTTAAAAGTATCATGAAGCTATATACGGTATGAAAGGTCATGAGGTAAATGAAATTTGTATTTATGTTTCCTTTTTATGCAAATCAATAATGTATTTCCCCTTATTTGTGATGAGATTGATGTGACAAAGTTATTCCGCTTATTTGCGATGAGATTGATGATAAAAAAGGATGATGTCTCACATGAGACGGCCTAGCTGATCGGGTCGTGATCGGACGCCATGCCGCACACATGGAGGTAACTGTATTAGAAATTGTAATTAAAATTGTGATTGTGGTTGATGTCTCACATGAGACGGCCTAGCCAATCGGGCCATGATTGGACGCCATGCCGCACACAAGGTGGTGATTGTGCTGGAAATTGTAAGTGAAATTGTGATTGTGGTTGATGTCTTCATACAAGACGGCCTAGCCGATCGGGTCGTGATCAGACTCTGTGCTAGATGCACGGTAGTATATTTGCACATGGATTCTGTTTGATGTCTTCAAATAAGGCAGCCTAGCCGATCGGGTCGTGATCGGACTCCGTGCTAAATTCACAGTGGTATTGTGAGGTTGGTTATGATGTGTATATTGTGAACAATGGTATTTTGAATAGTGGTATTGTGAACTTTGGTGAATCGGTAGTAAATATCTTCTAAGCAAAAATAATATTTTGTTCATATTTCGATTATCATCTTCACTGCCTTATTTTTGTATTTTGAAAATTGTTATCTTTTAACGTGACCTTTGGATATCATTGATTGTTGCTTGTGGCTTACATGGTTGTCCCTTTCTTATATTGGCATACTATTTTGTTAGAGGACATTTAGTCATATATACTAGTGCTATTCGACGGTACTAACGTCCCTTTTGCCGGGGGTGTTGCATCTTTAATGGATGCAGATGATTCCACACCAGGCGGAATTAATCAGTGATAGCGCTACACTCTCTTCCCAGCTGACTTGGTGAGCCTCACTTCATTTCGGGGTCATGTATATTTTGTTCCTCGTGTATTGTGTTTGAGGTACAGACGGGGCCTTGTCGCCTGCACTATCATAGGTCTCTGTCTTATCCGTTAGAGGCTCCGTCGGTTATGTATTAGTGTTGGGAAAGTCAAATTGTCATGATGTATTTGAATCTCTTGTTCCACATTCGCTATGAAAATGTATGTTATTTGAGACTTAAAAATGGAGTAAATAATGGAAATAGAAATTGGGGCTGTTAATGAAATCCCCTCGGTGTTTACTTAATGAGATATATTTTCTCTTTATGCATGGATGAATTTGGGTAGTGTCACGACCCGAATTTCCCACTGTCGGGACCGTGATGGTGCCTAACGTTAAACTTTCTAGACAAGCCAACGTGAATATTCAATTTACTTTATTTCCTTATTAATAGTCGAAAACAAGTGAATTTCCACATTAACATAAATAAGAATCTAAGATGAAGCAAGACATGTATATTCCAATACAAAGCTTTTACGAAATTTCACCAAAACTAACCAAATCCCAGAATGTTGGAGTCACAATATCACGGACTATCTACGAATAATACATATAATGGACTGAAAGAAGTAAATACATATATTTCTTATATAACTAGAACAAAAATAAAGAAGTCGAAGAGGACATCAAGGCCTGCGGACGCCTGCAGGACTACCTTGGTATCTCCGACTGGACTGAAGGCAGACTCCTAGCTCTAATGTCCAAAGGGTACTGTACCGGGATCTGCACAACAAAAGATGTGCAGGTGTAGCATCAATACAGCCGACCCCATGTACTGAGTAAGTGTCGATCCTAACCTCGGCGAAGTAGTGACGAGGCTAGGACACGACAATCAAGATAACCTGTGCAATTTAATAATATTCAGAAGAAATAATAACAACAAGAATAACCAGTTAAGTACAAGGGAAAAGGGGAAACCTTCTGAGGGAAATCAATACCATATAACAGAAATAACGAAATAAGAAAACACTTTAATTATCTAAGTAACAGCAGGAAATAACAATCACAGAGAAAACAGTGCACGATATCACCCTTCGTGCTTTTACTCTCATCCTCACCAAATAATAAATAAAAGCAAGTGTACAGCATCACCCTTCGTTATTTTACTCTCATTCTCACCAAATAATAAATAGAAACGGCACGGCATCACCCTTCGTGCTTTTAATATCATAACATGGCACGCCATCATCCTTCGTGCTTTTACTCTCATCCTCACCAAATAATAAATAGAAACGGCACGGCATCACCCTTCGTGCTTTTAATATCATAACATGGCACGCCATCATCCTTCGTGCTTTTACACTCTTCCTCACAATAATCAATACACGGCATCACCCTTCGTGCTTTACACTCTTCCTCACCCAAACAATATCAATAGAAGAAGTTTGGCAAGGAAAAATCATCAATATGAATCATAAATCATAACATCCTGGCAATGGAACAACAGTAAAAATATCACTATCCCGGCAAGGCACAGTTATAACCAATATCGCTCAAGTACATATCTTTACATAAGATTACTTAATCGAACAAATACTCAACAATATCCATTACCAAGAATTTCCACCGAATGAACAACCACTAAAGTGAAATTCAAGCTATAACATAGTAAATATCAATGAAAATCACATAATTCATAATTTTCGACTCACGGGCGTGCTTGAAACCAACGTATAGATAATCGTCACCTCACCTATACGTTGAACATGGTATAAGCACATAGCAAATAACACTCAACACATATTACCTCAAGCTAAAGTTAGTCCAAACACTTACCTCGACTTCAACGACCAAAATCACGCCTCAATCACCGCTTTTCCTTTTGAAATCGACTCCAAATTGATTGTATCTAGACATAGTTGAATCAATAACATCAATAAACGCTAAATAATTCAATTCCAATACTTAATTACAGATTTCCTATCATTCTTCCCAACAAGTCAAAAATTAACCCCGGGCCCGCTTGGTCTAAACACGAGGTTCGGACCAAAACCCGATCACCCATTCACCCACGAGCCCAAATATGTAATTAGTTTTGAAATCCGACCCTAAAACAAGGTCTAAATTCCAATTATACAAAAAGCTCTAACTCTACCCAAATCCCTAATTTTCTACCCTTAAGAACATGATTTAGGCCTAGAAATCTAATGGGTGTTAATGGAAATGGAAGAAAATGAGTCTAATATTACATACCTATGAATTTGCAGTGAAGTTCTCTTTCAAAAATCGCCCAATTTGGAGTTTGGAAGAACAAGTTATGAAATTTTGGTTAAATACCGTAATAGGTTCTGTTTTTAAATAACTGGGCAGGTTTACCCTATGCGTTCGCGACAAGGATAATGTGTTCGCATAGCTACCCTTCCCCCATCCTACGCGATCGCGACCTCAGTGGTACGTTCGCACAGTGCAAAGCCTACCCAGCCCCCCAGCCTTCCTAATACTCTATGAGTTCGCATCCCACTGTGTGCATTCGCGTAGAGCAAAGATTCTGTGCTTGGCATTCGCACAAGGTAACTCTACCCCCTCCCATACTTTTGATGTGCGTTCGCATAGCACAAAACTCAGACACCAGAAACAGACCAAAAACACTAGAATTTTGAGTCTAAAAATACCCCGACGCCTATCCGAAACTCACCCGAGCCCTCGGGGCTCCAAACCAAATATGCAAATAATCTCAAAAATATCCTACGGACTTACTCGCGAGATCAAATCACAAAAATATCATCTTAAACAACGGATTTATCATAAAAAATCAAAGAAAACTTCCAAAACTTTCAAAGAATCAAAATTTACAACCGTGGGTCCGATTCACGTCAAACAACCTCCACTCCTTACAAAATTTTACATACATATCATAATTATCATATTGAACCTGTACCGGGCTCCGAAACAAAATACGGGCCGGATACCATAAATTTCAAATATAACAAAATTTCCAAAAACTCTTATATTTTCAGTAAAACAATTTCTTTCAAAAATTCATTTCTCGGTTGGGAGCTTGCTGGCGTTTGCGTATTGGAGATCTAGGTTTGGATCTTGCTGTGTCTAAGACATCACTTTTGCAATGGTTTGACCGCGTTCGTGCAGGCCACTTGAATTTGAGCATCGCGTCCGCTAGTAGCAGACCGCGTTTGTGAAGGGCATTTTTGACCTGGGACTATAACGACCCGATTGGTCATTTCGAGCATTTATATTCAGTTGGTGGTTTAAGGTCATGAGTATATTCATATGGTGTATTGCGACTTGCGTGTATTGTAGGTTGGTTTACGAGTGATTCGGGATTTGATTTGGAATTCTCAACTAGGAAGTTTTAAGTTGGTAGAGTTTACAGAGTTTGAATTTTCTGTATTTGACCTAGGATTGTAGTTTTTATGGTTGTGTTATGTCCGGATGGTAATTTTGGACTTTGGCGTATGTCCGGTTTTGCATTTGAATATTTCTAGAAGGTTTTGGATCCATTTGGTAAAGGTTGGCAATTTGAAGGTTTTGGAAAGTTCATAGGTTTGACCGGGAGTTGACTTTGATTTTATCGGGTTTAGATTATGGTTTCGGGAATTGGAATAGGTTCTTTAAGTCATTTGAAATTAGTGTGTAAAATTTGAGGTGATTCCGAGTTGTTTAGACGTGTTCGTCATAAGTTTGGAATTTAGCAATTTGAAGTAGTTCATCACGCTTGATTGAGGTACACTCGTCATGTCATGTACACGTCTTCCACATAACACAAATAGCACAATCAACCCAAGTCCAAAGGGGTATTTCACCTATATAAAGTTAGGCAAGATACTTGCCTCAATTAGGCCAAATCAACATTCAAAAATAGCTTTCTCCTTGAAATTTGCCTCTGCACAACTCAAATCTGACCATAATGACTTAATAACATCAAATAGTGCAAGAGAAATTAATTACAATAGGTAAAGATATGATCTTTACACATTTTACAAAAACTCAACCCCGGACCCGCCC
Source organism: Nicotiana paniculata (assembly GCA_005239505.1). Lineage (NCBI taxonomy): Eukaryota > Viridiplantae > Streptophyta > Magnoliopsida > Solanales > Solanaceae > Nicotiana > Nicotiana paniculata. The sequence continues at coordinate 37,012 of MDKI01242652.1, forward strand.
GGTCAAAACCCGGGTCCAAGGGTAGATTTTCGACTACACATAACCCCACGAGTCCATATTTGTGATTTGTTTTCAAATCCGAGTCCAAATCGACTCTCAAAAGCCATATTTTCATTTTTCAAAACTTTGATAAAAATCCCCAATTTTCCTCATTGATTCTCGTAAATTTCATGTTAAATATAAGATATAATCATGAACTATAGTTGGAAATTATTCAAAATCACTTACCCAATAGTTTGGTATGAAAATCTCTCCACAAATTTGCCTCCCACCGAGTCTAGGGTTCAAACTATGGTAAAACGAAGCTAAGTCCCGAGATACTTAGCTATAAAAAAGATGCATATGTCGCATTTGCGACCTGGGGTTGGCCAATGGGAATCCCGTAAAAGCGAACAAATGTCCGCAAAATCGAACCCAGAGAAGCACTACTGAAGTCGCATATGCGACATAATTCTTCGCAAATGCGAAGATCACTGGTCATCGCAAAAGCGACAGCTTGCTCGCAATAGTGCACTTCAGGCATCAGAAAAGTAATGATTTCCTCGCAAAATCGAGGTCCCTCCCCAGCAGCCCAACATAGCAAATGCAATGAAAACCTTGCACATGCGAGAACAAAGCACCAGTTACAGTTGAACCTTCTATAACCTCTTCGGAATGCGTCCAAAATACATCCAAACCCTCAGGGCTCCACACCAAACATCGACACAAGTCTAAAAATATAATATGAACAATCAATCAATAAAAATAGCATCTAGAACCACGAATAGGACATCAAAACGCATGATTTCCAAAAGATAACTCAAGAACCTCTAGAATTGCAACCAAGCATCCAAATCTTATCTAATCAACTTCGAATGACACCAAATTTTGCAAACAAGCTCCAACTAGAAAAACAGGCATATGCCATGTCCCGAAACCAATATCCGAACCTGATAGTCACAAAGTCAAATCATGGTCAAATTAGGGAATGGTCCGCAGGTGCAAGGGGTTTGTCGCACCTGCGATGTCGCTGGTGCGGAAGGTGCATCGCACCTACGAAGTCGCAGGTGCGGAAAGGTGGTCGCAGGCACGAGAATTGGCCAGTTAAGTGAGTCTCGCAGGTACGCACCCTGGGACCGCAAGTGCGGCCAATTGTCCGCAGGTGCGGAACTGACTGTGCAGAACAGTATAAAAAGGACACCCCCGCAAAATTTATTAGTTTTCATCAATTTGCATGCGGGAGGAGTCCATTAAAGGTGATTTTGAGAGAGAATTTCAAAGTTCTTCAGCAAAGGTAAGTTCTTTGGTTGTTAATCCCGTTCCTATGCTATTTTGTTAAGATTAGGCTTGAAAATTTAAGGATTTGGGTAGGAAAAATGGGAGGAAAGAATTGGGATTTCTTTTCAGGTTTTGGAAGGGCATTGTGGTCCAATTTTGGTGTTCTTGGTATGTATAGAGTCGTGGGAGGACGAGGTTTATAATGACGTACAAATTATTGAATTCCGAGATGTGGGCCCGAGGCTCGGGTTTGGCCGAATTTCGAGATTTTTGATTAAATTGATAATTTTCGATTGGGTTGTGTTCCTTGAGTATATATTAATGATGGTGAACTGGTTTTGGCTAGATTCGGAGCAATCGGGATCCAATTTAAGGGGAAAAGGCATAGCGGACTAGTGTCGCGGCCCGGTAGAGGTAAGTAATGGTCTTAAATCTTGTCCTGAAGGTATGGAACCCCGGATTGCATTATTTTCTCACTGAATTTGAAATGGCGCACATGTCGGATGACGAATATGTGGCGCGTACTGATTTTTGGATTGGACTATTTCCTCTCCGCGGCAACTAATGAGTTGCATATTTACTCAAAACCTTATGTTAAATTATGTTCTAAAGATTTGTGAAATATTTGGGTTGTAACCCGTGTTTGCGGTCTCGTGCCGATCTGTTTAGACCTCTTTGATGGAGTTTTACTACTATTTTCCTCACTACCTTTTGATGATTTTACTCAGCATCATTGTGCATACTGTTTTATTTGAAACTCAGCCTGATTTACACTACATGAGCATTAAAATGATGTTTTCGAGTCGAGTACCCCGTTCTATTACTTCGCCCGAGGGGCTTTTCGAGTGGTTCCACCGAGTGTGGCCGAGGGCTAACAGTGATCGTGAGGTGCTGAGTGATATTAGCGCTTGGGCTGAAGGAGCCCCTCCGGAGTCTGTACACACCCCTAGTGAGCGCACCAAGTGCGAGTGATTGAGTGATTGGGAGGCATGAGTGGCTGTGAGGTGCTGAGTGATTGTGAGGTACTGAGGGATTGTGAGGCATGCCTGAGGGGATGATTATGAAACATGTTTTTTTCCCGAGGGGCTACTTATGATTTTACTACATTCATTTGCATACCAAACCCTTGTTTTAAAGTTGTTAAAAATGTGCATTATTTTAAGGACTTTTGTGAAGTTGATTTCTAAGGCATGACGATTTCGTATATTTATGTATACTATTGGAAAGTAAGGCTGTGTATATTGTGACTTGATGACATTTATTCTTATGTGATATCTTGCTACTTAGACTTGATTTATTTCCATTACTACTGAGTTGGCGTACTCACATTACTCCCTGCACCTCTGTGTGCAGATTCAGGAGCAGATATCGAGCAGTTAGCTTTTATATATATCGTAGTGGAGCCGGATCATGGGGATATAGAGGTAGTTGTTCAGCGTTTGCAACATATCTGCTTTCCCTTCCTGTTGTATTTAGCTTTGATTCGGAGTTTTGTATCATAATACTTTATTTTGGCTTATTTCAGTAGATTCTCATGACATGTTAGCTCCGGGTTTTGGGGATGGCAGTACTGTATATAAAATTTGCCTATTATATTAATAACTTTCTGTATATTGTTATGAATTGCTTGAAACTTAAACGGGATTTTCAAAAGGAAATGTGAACACCGGGGTAGTCGGCTAGCCTAGTTCCACGATAGGCGCCATCACGGTCGGTTAGGATTTGGGGTCGTGACAGTTTGGTATCAGAGCCCTAGGTTACATAGGACTCGACGATCATGAGCAGGTTTAGTAGAGTCTTGCAGATCGGTACGGAGACGTCTGTACTAATCTTCGAGAGGCTGCCAAACCTTTAGGAAACATTCTATCTTTCTTGAACTCTTTCGTTCTAATCTATTGATTCTTGAAATTTGAACTTACGTTGCTTCATTCTCTCACAGAGGGTGAGGACACGCCATACCGATCAGAGTGACCGGTCACCGGCTAGACCAGCGAGAGGTCGAGGTCGTGGTAGAGGTAAGGGGCCAGCCCGCGCAGCAGTTGGGGCAGTACCTTAGGATCCCCCTATTGATCATGATCAGGTTCCCGCCGATGGTGTCCTAGCGGGACAGGCTCAGCACCAGCAGTGCCTATGGTTATTCCGGGTCTTCAGGAGGCCCTGTCTCAGATATTGTCAGTATGCACCGGTTTGGGTCAGGCCGTTGCCATGTCTTCTTCTGCCACCACAGCTCTGGCCGGGAGAGGCAATCAAACTCCAGCTGCCCGGGCACCTGAGCAGGCTGCACAGGGTATTCAGGCACCGGGAGCAACCCCAGCTCAGCCAGCTGCTCCGATTCAGGATTATGTAGTCCCTGCTATGCCTGAGGACGAGCAGCGCAGGTTGGAGAGGTTCAGCAGAATTCAGCCTCCAACTTTCAGCGGTACAGAGGGCGAGGATGACCAGGGATTTCTAGATAGGTGCCAGAGGATACTGCGCACCGTGGGTATTCTGGAGACCAGTGGGGTCTCGTTTGTTACCTTTCAGTTTGCGGTGTTGCCTTTACTTGGTGGGAGTCTTTCAAGAGGCGTAGACCGATTGGTTCAGCACCTCTTACCTGGCAGCAGTTCTCCACGATCCTTTTGGTGAAGTATGTTCCTCAGTCCCACATAGAAGAGCAGTGTAGGCAGTTTGAGCAGTTGCGCCAGGGAGAGTTATCAGTCACTCAGTACGAGATGAGATTTTCCGAGTTGGCTAGGCATGTTTCTGAGATTATCCCTACTGATAGGGAGAGGGTGAGAAGGTTCGTAGATGGTCTTTCTTATCAGCTTCGGTTGTTTATCACTCGAGAGAGAGTATCGGGTGCTTCATTCGAGCAGGTTGTAGACATAGCTCGAGATATTGAGTATGTTCGCCGCCAGGAGCGGGAGAAGAGGGAGGCCAAGAGGCCTCGTGGTTCGGGAAGTTTCAGTGGTGCTCCCTTCAGGGGACAATTTCAGCAGGGTAGGGGTCGTCCATTCAGGCCTCCTCAGTCAGGCCGCCCAGCTTATAGTGGTGCATCTTCGGGGCAGGGTCCCCGTGGTTCTGAGTCAGGCCGTACTTCATTTGGTGCCCTCCCAGCTCAGAGTGAAGCTCGAGCACCTCCAGTTCAGGTTTCATCTATTCAGGAGTCTTCCAGTGACGGTGCAGGTGCTAGGGGTTTCTATCACTCCCTGCCTCCAGCTCCAGGTAGTTGTTTTGAGTGCGGAGATTTCCGGCACGGGTGGAGGCAGTGTCCCTGCCGTTTCGGTGGATCTTCTCAGCAGAGTGGCCAGCCCTCGACTTCAGCTCCAGTCACTTCACCACCCACCCAGGCAGCCAGGGGTGGTGGTCAGTCAGCCAGAGGCCACCCTAGAGGGGGAGTTCGAGCAGGGGGAGGTCAGGCTCGTATGTATGCATTTCCAGCTAGGCCGGATGCTATGGCCTCAGATGCCGTGATTGCAGGTATTGTTTCAGTCTGTTGTCGTGATGACTTGGCTTTATTTGACCCTGGTTTCACATATTCCTATGTTTCTTCATATTTTGCCGGTTTTCTGGATGTGCCCCGTGAGTCTCTGGTCACCTCTGTTCATGTGTCGACTCCGGTGGGCAATACTGTTGTTGTAGATCGTGTGTATCGGTCATGCATGATATCTATTGGGGTTTGGAGACCCGAGTGGACCTATTGTTACTCAACATGGTTGATTTTGACGTGATATTGGGAATGGATTGGTTATATCCGTGCCATGTTGTTCTTGATTGTCACGCTAAGACCGTGACCTTAGCTATGCCAGGGTGTCCGAGGGTTGAGTGGAGAGGTTCTTCCGAGTATATGCCTAGCAGGGTGATTTCTTACCTGAAGGCTCGACACATGGTTAAAAAGGGGTGTTTATCTTATTTGGCCTTTGTGAGGGATGTCGGTGGTGAGACTCCCGCTATTGATTTAGTTCCTGTGGTCCGTGATTTTCCGGATGTGTTTCCTGCAGACCTGCGAGGCATGCCACCTGACAGGGATATTGATTTTGGTATTGACCTGGTGCCAGGCACTCAGCCTATTTCTATTCCACCATATCGTATGGAGCCAGCGGAGCTAAAGGAATTGAAGGAGCAGCTTCAAGAGCTCCTAGATAAGGGGTTCATTTGGCCTAGTGTGTCATCTTGGGGTGCATCGGTGTTGTTCGTTAAGAAGAAGGATGGGTCTATGCGTATGTGTATTAATTATCGGGAGTTGAATAGGGTTAAGGTGAAGAACTGGTATCCCATTCCCCGCATTGATGATTTGTTTGACCAGCTTCAGGGAGCCAGAGTATTTTCCAAGATTGATTTGAGATCTGGGTACCATCAGTTGAGGATTCGGGATTCTGATATCCCGAAGACTTCTTTCAGGACCAGGTATGGTAATTATGAGTTCTTGGTTATGTCGTTTGGGCTGACCAATGCCCCAGCTGCGTTCATGCAATTGATGAACAGTGTGTTTCAGCCTTATCCTTCGTCATTGTGTTCATTGATGACATCCTGGTTTATTCTCGTAGCCAGGAAGAGCATGCTCAGCATTTGAGAGTTGTGTTACAGAGATTGAGGGAGGAGAGGCTTTATGCGAAATTCTCCAAGTGTGAGTTTTGACTGGGATCGGTAGCTTTCTTGGGGCACGTGGTGTCCAGTGAGGGGATTCAGGTTGATCCAAAGAAGATAGAGGCGGTGCAGAGTTGGTCCAGACCGTCCTCAGCTACAGAGATTAGGAGTTTCCTTGGTTTGGCGGGATATTACCGTCGCTTTGTGGAGGGATTCTCTTCGATAGCTTCGCCTTTGACCAGATTGACCCAGAAGGGTGTTCTATTCAGATGGTCTGATGAGTGTGAGGAGAGATTTCAGAAGCTCAAATCAGCATTGACTACAGCTCTAGTACTAGTTTTGCCTGCTAGTTCGGGTTCTTACACAGTTTATTGTGATGCTTCCAGAGTTGGCTTGGGAGAGGTATTGATGCAGGATGGTAGGGTGATTTCCTACATGTCCATACACTTGAAGGTGCACGAGAAGAATTATCCAGTACACGATCTTGAGTTAGCTGCCATTGTTCATGCCTTGATGATTTGGCGGCATTATCTGTATGGAGTGCAGTGTGAGATTTTCACTAATCATCGCAGTTTGCGGTATCTGCTGAGGCATAAGGACTTGAATTTGCGTAAGAGGAGATGGTTAGAGCTCCTCAAGGATTATGACCTCACTATCTTATATCATCCGGGGAAGGCCAATGTAGTGGCCGATGCCTTGAGTCGCAGAGCAGAGAGTTTGGGGAGTTTAGCTTACCTTCCAGTAGCAGAGCGGCCATTAGCTCTTGATGTTCATGCCTTAGCAGGTTATTTGGTGAGATTGGATCTATCAGAACCCCCGCGGGTGTTGGCTTGTGTAGCCTCCAGGTCTTCTCTTTACGATCAGATTAGAGCACGCCAGTATGATGATCCACATTTGCTTGTTCTTCAGGACAGGGTACATCGCGGTGATACCATAGATGTGGTTATGTGTGATGATGGGTTCATGAGGATGCAGGGCCGGATTTGCGTGCCCAATGTGGATGGACTTCGAGATTTGATTCTAGCAGAGGCTCATAGTTCGCGATATTCCATCCATCCGGGTGCCGCAAAGATGTATCAGTATTTGACGCTGCATTATTGGTGGAGGAGAATGAAGAAGGATGTTTTGGATTTTGTGGCTCGGTGTCTCAACTGTCAGCAGGTCAAGTATGAGCACCAGAGACCGGGTGGATGCTTCAAAGGTTTGATATTCCGGAGTGGAAGTTGGAGCGGATCGCCATGGACTTCGTAGTTAGACTCCCACGGACTTCGAGGAGGTTTGATGCTATATGGGTTATTGTGGATCGGCTGACCAAGTCCACGCACTTCATTCCTGTTGGTACTACGTATTCATTAGAGAGGTTAGCTGAGATTTATATCAGGGAGATTGTCAGTTTTCATGGGGATCCAGTTTCTATCATTTCCGACAGAGGCACTCAGTTCATGTCCCAGTTTTGGAGAGTCGTGTAGAGAGATTTGGGTACTCAGGTTGAGTTGAGCACAACGTTTCATCCTCAGACCGACGGACAGTCGGAGCGTAACATTCAGATTTTGGAGGACATGTTGCGTGCTTCTGTGATTGACTTTGGTGGTCCATGGGATCAGTTTCTGCCACTAGCGGAGTTTGCATATAATAACAGCTATCAGTCGAGTATTCAGATGGCTCCGTATGAGGCCTTCTATGGTAGGAGGTGTAGATCTCCGGTTGGTTGGTTTGATCCTGACGAGGCTAGGCTATTGGGCGCAGACTTGGTTCAGGATGCTTTGAGTAATGCAAAGTTGATTCAGGAGTGGCTTCGCACAGCGTAGTCTAGGCAAAAGAGTTCTGCGGACCGAAAGGTCCGAGATGTGTCTTTCATGGTTGGTAAGGTGTTTCTGAAGGTATCACCCATGAAGGGTGTTATGAGATTCGGGAAGAGAGGAAACCTGAGTCCCAGGTTCATTGGACCATTTGAGGTACTTCAGAGGGTTGGGGAGGTGGCCTACAGGCTTGCTATGCCTCCCATTTTATCGAGTATTCATCCAGTATTCCATGTTTCGATGCTCCGAAGTATGTTAGTGACCCTTCCCATGTTTTGAACTTCAGCACGGTTCAGCTCGAGGGTGATATGTCATATGAGGTAGAGCAGTGGCTATTTTGGGTCATCAGGTCAGGAAGCTGAGGTCTAAGGATATAGCTTCAATGAAGGTTCAGTGGGGAGGGCAGTCGGTGGAGGATTCCACCTGGGAAATGGAGCGGGAGATGTGGAACAAATATTCTCACTTATTCGAGGCTCCAGGTATGTTTCTAGACTCGTTCGAGGACGAACGTTTGTTTAAGAGGGGGAGGATGTAACGACCCGACCGGTCGTTCCGTGAGATTTACCTCATTTCCCCTATTTCTGCATTTTTTATGTATCGCTATCTTGTTTTTGATGTGTTGGATCAGTTGGTTTGGTTCCGGAGTAGTTATGGTGAGATTTTAGGCATTTAGCCTTTTAAAGTAGCCTAATAGTTGAGAAAGTCAACTGAGAGTTGACTTATTGGTGACCTCGGAATGCGGATTTTATGGCTCAAATAGCTTCGTTAGGTGACTTGGGACTTGGGAGTGTGTTCGGAATATTTTTGTGATGTATGAGTAGAATTAGGCTTGAATTAGCGAAAGTTAGTTTTTGGCGATTTCCAGTCAGCAGTGGAAAATAGGCTATCGAGGTCGGAATGGAATTCAAGAAGTTGGAACGGTTTCCTAATGTCATTTTGGATATGTCCGCGAAATTTCAAGTTAATCGGAGGTGTTTTGGTTGGTTTCGGCGTAGTTGGCGAATTTTAGGAGTTTCAAAGTTCTTAGGCTTGAATTTGATGAAAATTTGGTATTTTTGTGTTGTTTTTGGTGTTTCGAGGGCTCGAATAAGTTGGAATAATGCTACGGGGTATGTTGTATGTTTGGTTGGCGCCCCGAGGGGCTCGGGATTGATTTCGGATGGTTGATGGGAAGGTGGAGTGATTTTTGGAAATCTGTTGTGCTGGTTTGCTGGTGTTTTCGCACCTACGGAAAGGGGAGTCGCAGGTGCGGTTGCGCAGGAGCGGAGAGAAAGGTCGCAGGTGCGAGTTTTTCCTGTGTAGGTAATGGTCCGTAGGTTCGAGGGGTTTGTCGCACCTGCGATGTCGCTGGTGAGGAAGGTGCATCGCACCTGCGAAGCCGCAGGTGCGGAAAGGTGGTTACAGGCGCGATAATTGGCCAGTTAAGTGAGTCTCGTAGGTGCACACCCTGGGACCGCAGGTGCGAGTCTGCAAGTGCGGTCAATTGTCCGCAGGTGCGGAAATGACTGTGCAGAAAAGTATAAAAAGGACCCCTCCGCGAAATTTACTAGTTTTCATCAATTTGCATGCGGGAGGAGTCCATTAAAGGTGGTTTTGAGAGAGAATTTCAAAGTTCTTCAGCAAAGGTAAGTTCTTTGGTTGTTAATCCCGTTCCTATGCTATTTTGTTAAGATTAGACTTTAAAATTTAAGGATTTGGGTAGGAAAAAGTTGGGAAAATGGGAGGAAAGAATTGGGATTTCTTT
>MDKI01184227.1:0-16684 GCA_005239505.1 Nicotiana paniculata
CAACAAGGCGATGATCAATCACACAACTGTAGTCATGAAAAAAATACTTGAAAATTACAAAGGTTTTGAGAACCTTAAAGCTTTGGTTGATGTTGGAGGTGGTCTTGGAGTTAACCTCAAGATGATTACATCTAAATACCCCACAATTAAGGACACTAATTTTGATTTGCCACATGTTGTTCAACATGCCCCTTCCTATCCTGGTACCTTCTCATTCTTGTTTTATTGTTTACTTTACTTTGACAATCTGGTCCAACACTAATTAAATTTACTTAATTCACATCATGTACAATCGTTAGATATTTACCATAGCTTATATACATTAAAATGTTAAATATTACTCCTATTATAGCTTTCAGCTTCATAATGTAGACATAAAGGAAGTGAGTTACAGCTAGAGGCGCATCTAGGTTAAGAGATATTGATTCACATGAACTTATGCTCTACTCTCTAAATCATGTATATATAACAAAGTTCTATTTTTTCAAAAATACTTAAATATATGTGCGTGCATCCGTGCATAAAGATTTCTATGGTGCAATTATTATTGGGTGTACCTCTATAAGTAAAATTAGTGGTTTAAGTTTCAATTCGGGCGGTCTTGTTTTCGGCACGGAGTATATATATATATATATATATACATGTGTGTGTGTGTGTGTGTGAAAATCACTAAAATTTTAAAAAGAATATAATTTTGAACCTATAATTTCAAAAGTGTAGTGGGTTCGTCGTAACAGACTAAAGTTAAACCCTCAAGTGTAAATTCTAGATCCACCTCTTCATAACAAAACACCCCTCCTCTTGAAATCCTGGATCCGTCTCTGGTCACAGTAATGTCACATTACATGATTATGTAATTGCATCAAACTAAACTGAACCTCATCTAAAATGGTAGAGCTTTGACGACTGATATAAGATTTTCTTGTACATATACAATCAATTCTTAACTTGAATTATGTTTGTGATCATAATATTGCAGGGGTGGAACATGTGGGGGGTGATATGTTTCAAACTGTTCCAGAAGGAGATGCTATTTTTATGAAGGTACGTCCAAATCTTTGAGGAGTCGAATAGGCTTAGCGGAAGAAGTAATAAAGGGCTTCTTGTTTTTTTTTCTTTTGTGAAATGTCAAATAATTTTAAAACTAATTCAGTTTACCAAAATGACTAATATTTGTTGGTTTTGGCTGTTTATTGCCAAAAATAAATAAGTATAGGTTTATTAATTTGGAACAGGGGGTGGGGGGTTTTGGGAGGGGGTAATAACGTGCTAAAACGATTTTTATTTTATGACGGTGGTGTCCGAGCCAACTTGCACACACCTCGACTAATTCCACTAGCTATCTTCTACCTCCAATCAACACAAGTATCGTGTATTTCTGTCTACCAAGGCTTAGACAGATGAGAAGAAACCAACTTTTATTTTTTTTTCTCCACTAAAATAACGTGCCACAACGACTAATAGTTGTTTGTTTCTTAATGAAGTGGATTCTTCACGACTGGAGTGATAGTCACAACCTCAAGTTGCTAAAGAACTGCTACAAGGCTCTACCAGACAATGGAAAGGTGATTGTTGTAGAGGTCATTCTACCAATGAAACCTGACACTGACACCGCTGCGGTTGGCGTCTTGCAATGTGATTTGATCGTGATGGCTCAATATCCTGGAGGCAAAGAGCGATCTGAACAGGAGTTTCGAGCCTTGGCTACTGAAACCGGATTCAAAGGCATTAACTTAATATGTTGTGTCTATAATTATTGGGTCATGGAATTCTGCAAGTAGATTTCTACTGTGCGTTGAGTTTCTACTCAGAGTATCCATTTATGGCAGCGTGGGACTGGAATTGCAGCTTAGTCCAGATTGAATGTTGATATTCCCAATAATATTTCTATTATTTCCCTTGTTTGTTTCTCTTGTATGAAAGGATGTTATTTTGTGTATTGATAAACATGTTTTCTAGGACAGAAATTGTAACTTTGTCCAATTTTATATTGATATTCCTAGTAAGATTTATATGACATGTGTCTCTGGTATAAGAATAATTTCAGTATTCACAGACAGGCACTTGCGAAAGCATTTTTCCTCGGGGAAAAGGATATCCCTCATTTCCTTGCGCTAGCTATCCACTCCTCTTTTCACTTTTTATCATCATCATTTCAATTTTTCTCTTAGAAATCAGTTTCCTCATCATCTTAGTGGAACTGAGACGGTTGCGATTGACAAAGTAGGGGGAGGTGAGTCTTGTCTCTATTCATTTTGTCGTACTCGGAGGAGTGGTGACTCGAGAGTACATACCAGACGGAATGATGGTGGCTCCATACAAGGGATTGTCGGGTTATTATGGGTGCATTAACTAAAACATGTGCTACAATCATCCATGATAGTTTGTCCAATTCCATTATTCGATTGTGAACTCAAACTTTCTACTTATAAGAATCGATGATTTAAGCTTCCGTGTATAAGCTAAAGTCTATACACTAAATCATCTACTATATAAGCAAAGGGGACATGCTGATACATGATCTATTTAAAACTTTATTAAAACTGAATAAATAATTATTTTATAATAAATACTATATCTAAACAATACTCATGGTTAATAGTGTATATCCCAACAAGTCAACATTAAGACTTATCCCTAATTATAGGTTTGCAACATATTGTTTTTTTCTAGTATGATAAATATAAGTTTTGAGTCACAAATGTTTCCCCCTTTCTATAATAACTTTTCCCTAATATGACAAATGCTTCCCCCTTTGAGAGTCTACATATGGGAGTTTTGGGCAGTAACGGAGCCACATAGGCTCAAGGGTGATCAGGCAAAAATTATACTGTGTATATAGGTCAAACCTTATTATAAATATATTAACTTTTAAGCACCCCCGAACACCTCTTACCAAAATTTCTGGTTTCACAACTGATATTGAACTGGATCTCTTAAAGGTATTTATCCAAAGAGTGTGCCCTTAGTAGAGATCTAAAATTATACTACTTAGAAAGCATAAGAACAGAGGAAGCATGATCAAGGAAATGTTTTTCCAATATCTGCAAACCATCGTAGGGAGATTTACATTGATCACTGCATGGAGTCTAAATATGTAACTACCCGGTCGGTCGTTTTGAGTGTTGTATCCCCATTCCGCTATTTACTGCTCTTTTTGTGCTTTATAGTTGTTATGTGACTTGCCGGGTTAGTCGGCTCGGGTCCGAAAGGATTTCAGAATGAATTGAGACACTTAGTCTCAGGGTTGGAAGCTTAAGTTGGAAAGGTTGACCGGATATTGACTTATGTGTTCGAGAATGGAGTTTTGATGGTTCCATTAGCTTTGTTGGGTGATTTTGGAGTTAGGAGCGTGTCCGGATTGTGATTTGGAGGTCCATAGTTGAATTAGGCTTGAAATGGCGAAAGTTGAATTTTTAGGAAGTTTGATTGGGAATGGACTTTTTGGTATCGGGGTCGGATTGGATTTCAAGAAGTTGGAGTAGGTCAGTGGTGTCATTTGTGACTTGTGTGAAAATTTTGAGGTCATTCGAACGTAAGTTGATAGGTTTCTGTGTCATTTGTAGAAATTGAATTTTCTTAGTTTCAATAGGCTTGAATTGGTGTGTGATTCGTGTTTTTGATGTTGTTTGAAATTATTTGAGGGCTCGATTAAGTTTGTATCATGTTTTAGAAATTGTTGGTATGTTTGGTTGAGTTCCAGGGAGTCTCGGGTTGATTCTGGATGGTTACGGATCAAGAATTGGAGTTGTGAAGTTGCTGAAGCTGAAGCCCTTCTGGTGTGATCGCACATGCGAGGGTCTTGGACGCAGGTGTGATGCCGCAGGTACGGCAGGTCGAGCGCATGTGCAAAGTTGGAGAATGTTAGTAGAGGTCGCAGGTGCGATGGGACTTCCGCCATACCATTGCACGGATGCGGGTAAGGGTTACAGAAATGGAGGCTCACATACCAAGTGACGAGCATGCGGGCGTGCACCATGAAAATTGTGGCCTGGTCAATTCCATGGCAATGTGTAGTGGTTCTATCTTTTTGATATCCGTGGTTTCATCATGTGATAAAGTAATTGAGATGTCAATCATGCTAGATATCATGTTTAGGCTATATGCTGGTACTGTTGGAACCCATAGGGGTCGTTTCTTGCTATTGACTTATTGATTTAATTGATATTTCGTACTCAGTCATTTCATTAATTTCATATCATATCTCAGTCTCTATTTTTACTTATTGATACATCATGTTCGGTCTAGTTTCATAACATTGTGAGCCCGTGAGAGAGACTGGAGAGATTGATGACTGAGTGAGGCCGAGGGCCTGATTATGAGTGTCATTTATGGGATCGGGCTGCACGCTGTAGCGATTTTACTAATTTATGATAGCGCTTCTGCTGAAGGAGCCCCTCCGGAGTGTACACACACCCCCAGTGAGCGCAGTTGATTATATTGAGGGATGGATCTTCCCTGGACATGGATCTTGTTCGAAGCATTTATAGCTGGGATGGATCTTCCCCACGGGCTGGATTGGCCCTACTCAGTAATGAATGACTGATGGTCAATTGGTGTATATATTCCGGATGGATCTTCCCTGGTCGGAATGGCCATATACAATACTGAGTGATTAAGCATTTCGAGAGTGTGAGCACATGAGGTTGTCAGCATGGTACATCACATACAACATGTGCATTGGCATGTAGAAGTAGAGTTATATTCTTCATATCATTCAAATTTGATCTATCTTACTGTATTGAGTTTATCTGTTGAACTTGAAAGCATTCCTACGTTCCTGCATTCTTATTTTTATATTGAACTGTACTGGTTGAGTTTGTCACTACTTTCAGTCCAAAGGGTGGATTTGTTACTTGAGTTGGCTGTACTCACGCTACACCCTCCATCTCATGTGCAGATCTAGGTGCTTCCGGTGACGGCGCCTGTTGTGTTGTGGAGTCGAGATCTTTGGAGACTGTCAAGGTAGCTGCATGGCGTTCGCAGACCTTGACTCTCATTCATTATCTTTACCTATATTTCACTTTTACTCTTTAGACATTGTATTAGACTATCTTCCATTGATGATCCTCTTGTACTCGGTGACACCCCGGTTTTTAGAGAGATTTGTATTGAGTTGCGGATTTATTCTGTTATTTAAAGGTTTTCCCTTAAATATTAATTTTTTCCGTATTTTTTAAAGTTTTTATTATGTTGAAATGGTTGGGTAGTTGGCTTCCCCAGTTCCACGATAGGCGCCATCACGAGGGTTGGTATTTGGGTCATGACAAGTTGGTATCGAAGCCTATGTTACAAAGGTCTCACGAGTCATGAGAAGGTTTAGCAGAGTCTTGCGGATCGGTATAGAGATGTTTGTACTTATCTTCAAGAGGCTGTTGAACCCTTAAGAAACATCACATTCTTGAATTCTTGTCGTACGAATTTGTTGATTCAGGTAACTAAACTTTATTTATTCTATTCTCTCGTAGATGGTGAGAACATGTGCTACCGGACAGGATGGACAACCATCAGTACCACCAGTTAGGGACGCAAGAGGCTGAGGTAGCGGTAGGGGCCGCGGTAGGGGTAGAGGTGCAGCTCATATACCTGTAGACCCACCAGTTGCTCTAGCTCAGGAGCAGGTACCAGATACAGTTGAGCTAGTGGGGCTATCTCAGGCATCAACAATGCTCATTGTGATTCCAGGCCTTCATGAGGCTTTGGCTCAGATTCTGACTGTGTGCACCAGACTTGCTTAGGAGGTCTTTGTTCTGGCCGTAGCAACCACTTCTCAGGCCGGGGGAGGTGCTCCGACTCCCGCCGCCCGTACACCAGAGCAGGTGATGCAGAGACTCCAGACATCAGGCGCACTACTAGCACAACTGGTTGGAGATGCTCAGGCCCATGTGGTTCCTGTTATGGCTGATGATGAGAAGCAAAGACTAGAGAGGTTTGGGAGGCTCCAGTCTCCATATTTCAGTAGGACAGAGTCGGAGGATGCTCAGGGTTTCTAGGACAAGTGTCAGCGGATTCTCCGTACAACAGGTGTTCTGGGCTGCATTCAGATGGTGAAGGCTTATGAGAGGTGCAGGCTGGTTGGTGCATCACCACTTACCTGGTAGGAGTTCTCCATTCTCTTTATAAAGAAGTTAATGTCGTAGTCTCGTAGAGAGGGGCTGTGCAAACAGCTTGAGCAGTACGTCAGGATGGCATGTTTGTGATGTAGTACGAGATGAGGTTTTCTGAGTTGGTCCGCCATGCAGTTTGGATGGTTCCCAGTGATAGGGAGAGGATCAAGAGGTTCATTGATGGCCTCACATATCAGCTACTGATGCTTATGACTATGGAGAGGGTACCTGGTGCTACTATCGATGAGGTTGTTGATATTGCTCGGCAGATAGAGATGGTCCACAACTAGGAGCGGGGTGAGAGGGGGGCCAAGAGGCCTCGTGGATCGGGTGGTTTTAGTGGTGTTTCTTCTAGGGGCCAGTTCTACCACGACAAGGTTCGTCTTTATAGGCATGCCAAGGACAACTCGTTCAGTTAATCGTGGGGAATCATCTAGCCATGGTTCATAAAGTGCACATCAGGGTCACTCATCTCCTAGTGCCCTTCCAACTCAGAGTTTGTCTTATGCACCATCAGCTCAGGGTTCATATGTGTTGGGTCCTTCTGATAGTTAGTCTGGTTCTTGGGGTCCATCTCAGTATTTACCGCCATTCACAAGGAGATGTTGTTTTGAGTGTAAAGATATGGGTCATATAAAGAGGCAATGTCCCCGCCTTTCAAGAGGTCCAGATCAGTCAGCTAGGGGTCGCCTTAGAGGGGGAGGCCGATCAGGTAGCACCTAGGCCCGATTCTATGTTTTTCTTGCCAGACCAAATGTTATTTGTTCTGACACAGTAATCACGTGTATTGTCTCTGTATTACAAGGATACCTCTGTATTATTTGACCCTGGTTCTACTTATTCATATGTGTCATCGTGTTTTGCTCATTATCTGGATATGCCCCGTGAGTCCTTAGTTTCATCTGTTCACGTGTCTACGCTGGTGGGTGATACTATTCTTATGGACCGTGTTTACCGATCGTGTGTAGTGACTATTAGGGAATTGGAGACTAGAGCTGATCACTTGCTGCTTAGTATGGTCGATTTTGATGTGATCTTAGGTATTGATTGGTTATCTCCATGTCATGCTATTCTAGATTGTCATGCTAAGACCGTGACGTTGGTGATGCCGGGGCTACAAAGGATTGAGTGGAGAGGTTCCCTAGACTATGTTCCTCATAGAGTGATTTTGTATTTGAAGGCCCAGGGAATGGTTGGGAAGGATTGTTTATCTTAATTGGCCTTTGTTAGGGATGTTGGTGCTGATACCCCTACTATTGATTCTGTTCCACTAGTGCAGGATTTTCCGGATGTGTTTCCTGCAGACTTGTCGGGCATGCCCCCCCGACAAGAATAATGACTTTGGTATTGACTTGGTGCCAGGTACTCAACCAATTTCTATTCCTTCATACTGCATTGCACCAGCTGAGTTGAAGGAGTTGAAAGAGAAGCTTCAAGAACTTCTTGATAAGGAGTTTATTAGGTCTAGTGTGTCGCCTTGGGGTGCACCAGTTCTGTCTATGAAGTGTTGACACTCAATTTTTCCCTATAATATTTTTCAAAGTGCATATATACCTTCAAAACTATGCATTGGCATCAATTGATATTTTTCCATAATTTTTGTATTTTTCTAAGGATTTTTATTAATTTATCCCAATATTTTTATTATATAAATAATTACTAATTGCATCAAAAATGACTTTATAACAGTTTCATGGCTTAATATTGCTATTTATGTTTATATTAGGTTTAAAATATTGCACAAATAGCCACAATTACATTTTTGGGTACCAATTGCAATAAACATACAATTATAGCCCACGATTGCATCATTACATTATTTTACCATAAAATAGCTCATTGTATTTTTAAAATTTTGAGTAATTATTTTAAAACATTTCTATGCATAAAAACTATTTTTATAATCTGTTAATTATTTTATAAAATATTTTTTATAAATTGTTTGGTTTTTTAACAAATAGCCCTATTTGATTCCTGTAATTTTCCGGACCTAATCCTCAAACATTAGCCCAAACCCACTTAAAAGACAGCCCAGGTCCCCTTTAGGCTCAATCTGAAAACCCCAACCCAATACCCTGTTTAATCGTGGTCGTTGATCTTTTAGATCAACGGTCCACAAAACCCCTTTCCATAATTAATCCTAACATAACCCCTTAACCCTTCTCATTCTTTCCCTCCCCTGCCATTATCATCTCCTTCGTCTCTCAACTCTCTCTCAACCCACCCCTAACCCTAAACGCCGTCACCGACGTAAACCTCCTTCATATGGTGCTTCTATGTCTTCTCCGACTAGTCCTGGTCTTCTATACGCCATGGCTATTCGATTTCTTGGGTCCTCGAGAAGATCACAAGGGAACCCCAACTGGTTCTGGTTTGAAACTTGCCTGTCTCGGGCCATTTGTTGTTTGTAAGTAAGGATCTTTCCTCGTTTTATTACGAATCTATGGGTTCTTGACCTGTTCTCTTCACCTCTACTATTTTTCTGAAAACCCTATTTCATTACTGTTGATTCTTCTCAGATCTTTATAGACCTGAGATGATTTGAATATTATTAAATGTTTTCCCTAAAAAATCTCCTATTTTAATTAATTAATTTTGATTTTTTGTCACTCTTTCTAAACTAGGGTTTATCTCGGACTTTCTTCCAAGATTTGCTAACCTCTCAGTGTTTTAATAAGTGTTATTTCATCATCGTGACTGGATTTTGCAATCCCTAGTGGATTCTATATGATATACTAAATTCTTCAATCTTCGCTTCGATTTTGGGTATTTATGTGATTCCAGTCGTATTAGTTTACTCTATCTGTTGGTCTTAAAACTTCTTCCTTGTTAAATCCAGTATTTTTGTGGTTTTTCCCTAATTAATCTCTATTAGGGTTCGAACCTACTTTTCCGGCTAAGTTCTATATTTCTGTGAGGTCTTACTTAGTTTAATTTCTATTTATGGAATTTGAGTAATTCTTTCCAGGAAATCAATATTCTTTTGAAGGTTTTGCTGATTACTGTTAAGATTTGTGTGTATAGATTGTATTTGTTTCCTTGTTTATGACTTTAATCGGTCATCTCTTGCCTTAATTAGTCGTCCGTATGATTTTGGGATTTTTATTGATTTGCTATTTGGTATGATTTGGATTCCTAGCCTTAATTAGCTCCCTGTTGTGACCGTTAATTGATTACCCCAAATTAAGGGATCTATTCCGAACCCCCTTTATGTGATTTGATTCTGCAATTCTATGATTATCCTTAATTTACTGACTTTTGATTCCTTTCCCTTATTTGTCCTGCTCCCTAAGTGCTATAAATACACTTTTGTTTTGCCTCTAAGACGGACATTTAGTTCAAGAACACACACTCACACAAAATTATCTCTCTTCTCTCTCTTTCTACTACTTGTGCTAACTACTTGTCTAGCCTGCTGAAAGCCAAGGCTAGGTTGTGGAACTCTGCCTGCTTTACTTTCTGTATCTTGCTTCCTTAACTAGTATGTTCTTATTTTAATTATGAAATTCAACCCTATGCGCTCCATAGTTGTTAAATCCATGCATATTTTCACACTAGCTTAATTGGCTATGTATTTAATTATCTTCTTGTTTACAACTTTGCTCAATATGATGGAGTCTTTTCCTCTCTTGCTCAAATGTTTAGTCAGCACGTCTAGGTCTCATTTCTCTTGTATGATTCTTGGCCAGCATGTTTACTTGAGTTCTTGTTTACTTCCCTTGACTAGTATGCCCATGTCAGTATCATAGACTCCTAATGTATTTGGTTAATCCTAAATAGCATGACTGGATCTATTTAGTAGACCCATGTCTTCAACATGACCATTCTCATATTATGTCTCTATGTTTATTATCCATTACCACTTTAATTTCAATTACGATCCCCTTGCTAATAATTTGAAGGAATATTCTTTATGTTCTGGTTGCCAATCAGTTCCTATTTGTTCTGTGTACTGGCAGATCAATGTGCTTCCACTTTTACCCTGTTCATGTGTTTCTGGCTTAAGCCTCTATGTTCCCATTCCCCTTAGCCCTGATTGTAAACTTGTTTGCCTTCACTTAGAAACAAGCAATAAATGGTTTTGAATCTGGGCACTCTAAGTGTTATGACTATGTGGTTGCTTGTTGAATCATTCTTCTTCTCAGAATTGTTTCCAAAATTATTTTATTCTTAACTTTTTTTAAGAACCGTTCCTATTCCTGAAAACCTTTTCACTCCTGACACACCAGGACACCCTATTGGCTATGGGACTTTGGCATCCTCGACTGTTTTGAAAGCCTGGTACTTACAGGTTTACTTTGAACCTATCTCAGGCTCCCTATAGCATAACTTATATTTATTATTTATTCATTCATTTATGATCTGTAATAATAACCTTTATAAACAGATATTGGGGAAATTAGTAAAAAATGAGGGATTCTTATATGATTTTTTGTGGGAAAAACAGGTAGAAATCCTGCCTTTAGGTCTATACTGTGTTTACTTACATTATAAGTCATGCTTTTAGGTTTAAAATATGTTTATTTGCATCAAAACCCATGCTTTTAAGTCCACTTGGCATACTAGGCAACATGTTACAGGTTCATTACCTCATTTGTTACGGAATTCTGCTTCTGCATAATCATGATCACCTAGAAATCTTGTTATTAAGTTACCTCTGTAATTCTACTCAATAAAAATGTCCATCCTTGGTTTAAATTAGAAATCCTGCGTTAGGACTGTGTTTGTGTTCGCTTTAAATCATGTCTACATCGCCTAAATCAATAACCGTCCTGTCTATAAGAATGTTTAAAAACAATTTCAATGCCTAGACAGCATGTTATAGGATAAATATGTATGGAATCGATTTCATGATAATCAACACCTAGACAAGCATGTTTATAGGACATACTAAAACTCAAACTGTTTGCTTTCCTTTAGTCAATTTCCAGAATTCTATTTGCAATTTTAGACAACGTGTTATAGGGTATCCCTGAACCACGCCTAGGCAAGCCTATAGGTAATTAAGGCCTTATAAATATTGTAAAACTATGCTTTGTTTATTTATGACTGCCCAGATTCAACAGGTTCTAAAAATTAGTAGGCAAACTGATTAGGTCTCTACCGCTTCGCCTTAACATAATGCTGCACATTCTCTGTTTGTCATGCTCCCCTAGATATCATGTTCTAGGACCTTTTTCTGAAACATCTGAAATCTTGTTGTTTCGGACGTGCTAATTGCCTGTTTATTTGAGGAGGTAAACATGAGCCCTTAATTGTTGTCTTACTTGACAGTCCTGTTTGTTCTTTGTTGTCGCTTAGATTTTCCTTTTTAAACACTTTAGGAGAGTCTAGAACTGCCTAAAAATAGAGGTCCTAAACACCTTCGGGACCACAAGGAAGGGACGAGTAATGCACGCTTAGGGTTCATTTAATTAAAACCGCCTATACAATCTCCAAGGGGAGGGTAATCAGGTAGTAAAAGGATATGATGACCTGTGCGCTAATGCCACGTGCAACCCCTCTAGTTGAGGAAGGATTACCGGGCATTGTAGAGATGTGATCCCATAGGCTAATAAGTTAGGACTTCCCTATCTTAATACATATGTATGCTTAGAGTGCTTACCTATTAAATTTCCTTTATCTTATTTACATATGTGTGCTTAGACTGCTTACCTATTAAATTTCCTTCGTCTTATTTCCATATGTGTGCTTAGACTGCTTATCTGTTAAATGACTAATTCAACAAGTAAGTTTGGCCAGGACCAATCGTTGTGGACCTCGAGGGGTTCCCAACACCTTCTCCTCAAGGTAATTTCAAGGCCTTACCCAATCTCTGGTAAAACAAAACGGTTTTATGAGTTACTTGCAATAGGTTCCATAACACACCTTAATTAATTAGGTGGCGACTCTTCTCTTTTAATACCCATTTAAAATAGTTGTCACATGTCGAAACTCGACTTCGCGAGAAAAAGGGGCGCGACAGCATGGCTACTCTACTGGGGATTTTAGGCTTTTACCATAACAAACTTGCTTTTTGTAAATTAGTCTTAAGCATGCTTCTTTTGTTAATACGTGTGCACCCTTTCCCTTTCCCATTATGTGAATTTAATTGCCTGTTTTGAGCATTTATGATTTCCTTTACTGCAGAAAATGTCTTATTTCTTTGTTTTCCTTTCTTAAACGTCTTTAAATTATTAAATACCGCATTTATTATTTTCTTAACGTGCAAATACGTGACAAAAATGCTATTTACTGCTGCATAAATCATGCTCAACATCATATTCCACTCGTGCGTAATCAATCCTTTAGTAACGCTTGATGAGTGGTTGCGCTCTTCCTATATCTCACCCTTTAAATTCGGAAAGACTTATTTGCGGTAAAACTAGTCGATCAGCGGTGCAATCGACTGTTTCGTGCCTTTCCCCCTCAAGTTTTCCGCTTGAGGGTACCAGTCTAGACCCGCATAGAAATCTTACTCTGATTATAAGTGTACATGTATCATGGTAAAACCTACCCGGTTTAGTATGTTGTCCACATAATAACCCTTTAAGACAAACCTTATCCAAAAGTCGATCGGGGTTTCCATAATCCCAACGGACGCAACCATGTTTTGTGCATTAATTTTGTAGAACTAAATGCCAATATGCTAATCATGGATATATAAATAGTCGAACCCAGAGGGGGAAAGGGCCTAACCTTATTTGTTTTGCAGAAAATGAAGCACGAGGTCCCCAGGTTCGGCATGGTCAAAAATATACCACCACTGCTACTAGATTAGTGGGAAGATCTTTCCTCAAGTGACAAGAAATATGTGAAGAAGGTCCTGGGAAATTTTCCTTCCCTTTTAGACATCCAACCAAATAACATGTTAATAGAAGCTGCAACCATGTTATGGGATCGTGAAAAATCAGTGTTTCACTTTGGGGACATATAAATGACCCCGCTCCTAGAAGAAATCGGGGGATTTGCTGGGGTACCTTGGGACAGCCCTGGGTTATTGGTACCAGAAAATTGCACTGGTAGGGGATTTCTAAAAATGACGGGTCTGAAAAAGAACGCCGATTTGGAGTTCTTAAAGAAATCTTGTATACAATTTGACTACTTGTATGAGAGATATGATCATAGAAAGTCCTACCTTATTTTCCATGATGATTTTTCCATCACTTCGTTGGGATATATTCACTGCAGAGTTTTCGTGTTCATTGTTTGCTTCTTGGGTATGATAGTGTTCCCAACAAAAAGGGGAAGAATTCACACTATATTGGCTATGGTCACCAAGGCTCTAATGGAAGGAATCGAGGGACAAAAATACACCATAGTCCCTATGATTATAGCTGATATCTACCAGGCTTTGGACCACTACTAAAAAGGGTCCAAACATTTCGAGGGCTGCAATTTGCTGTTGCAGTTGTGGTTAATGGAGCATCTCCAAAAGGGTCAATATCGCCAGGAGTTTCCACGAAGGGCGTGGAATGACCATATTGCCTTCCATCACCCTAAACGAATGATTTATATTCTGGACAGGTTTTCTCAACCAGAGAGTGCTAAGGAATGAGTGGAGTTGTTCGACAATTTGACTCAGGATCAGGTCTAGTGGATGGTTGAATGGTTCCCTACTGACGAGTTCATCATCAGGTCAAGGGACGCTCCTCACTTAGTGTTGATCGGGTATCCCCTTATGTTCCCATCAGGGTTATGAGACAGGCAGGCAGGAAGAAGATCATACCGCGGGTCACAAAGATAACTTATTTACTGGAAGATTTTCAGGATGACGACATCCCTTACAAGTGTCAAGCTCAACATATGTGGCACTCAAAGATTATTGTGGAAAAGTACACCATCGAGCCAGACAGGTATCATGTGGGACATGCACCCTTTTACCCGGTATGGTTGGAGGACAACTTATCTGGGAAAGTTAATGCAGGAATTGGTCAAGGAAACACGGTCATAGACGAAGATGCAGAAACCCAAGTAAAGTACAACAAGTTGCGCAAGAGGATTCATGACTCCGAGGCCGAACATCAGGAGATACACGAGACAGACAAGAGATTAATCAGGGAATGGAGGGAAATGGCTATCACCTCCAATGAATGGGTAGAATATCTAGAATAAGGTTTGATGGAGCTAGAAGGAAAGATAAGAAAGAGGGTCGCTGACTGCCAGAATGCTGAAGGAAGCGAGGGAGGACATATGGCAAGAGTATACTTGTTGTTGGGCATGTGCGAACTAGGGGACCTGATTGATAGAGTAAGAAAGATCAAGCCTGGGGAAGATCCTTCTGGGACCAAGTAGATTAGATTTACCTGCTTTTTCCTAAATTTAGTAAGGCCAAATTCCAATAGTGACTTATCTTTTATTATCTTAGTGTCGTGTTGGATTATCTATTTTTAT
The DNA here is from genome assembly GCA_005239505.1 of Nicotiana paniculata. Taxonomy (NCBI): domain Eukaryota; kingdom Viridiplantae; phylum Streptophyta; class Magnoliopsida; order Solanales; family Solanaceae; genus Nicotiana; species Nicotiana paniculata. The sequence goes on from MDKI01184227.1 coordinate 14,481, forward strand.
ATTAATGAAATGAGGCAATTATTGGAATTTAAGTTCTCCAAAACAACTTGTCGCTAGGACTACCTCGGCACAACGAGGATCCAAAAATAGGACGCGAATTTACATTACGCAATATGTGTTTAAATACCGCAAATATTTTTTCAGAACTCTTACTGACTTGTCTACCTTTTATTTTTCTTTCTTTCTTTCGATTATTCCCATTCCCCAAAGGTTGGTTCATGCATACTGGCATCATCAACTTATCATACTAGATCCACAGGCCCTCCACCTTCTCCTCCTCCAAGTCGACCAAAAGGCAAAGGGAAAGCAAAGATGGATGATTTGAACAGCACTAGAAGAGACAACAATACACATGTTGAACATGCAGAAGCTTCTGATGGCCGAAGTACTCAGGCCCCAAAATGATGTAGTATCACGACTTGAGCTGAAAATAATAAAACTCCCAGGTGAGCTCGAGCAGGTCCGGAGCTTAGCAAACCTATCCCTCACACTCAATATCCCAGATGTCAACCATTCAAACACTCAGAACCCCGCACCACCGCAAAACACACCCAACAAGCACCTATAAAATCCTCCCGCACCTCACCATTACACAGCCCCTCCACAGAATCAAACTATCCCTCCACAATATCAGCAAAACACCTACCACACTCCACAAAATGCTCCAAAAATCATTCCCAAACCCCAGAACAACCCTATATACGTGGAAACCCTACCTCACTCCATTTAGCCCATATCCTATACACCAGGATCCTCTGAGAAGGACCTGCTCATTAAAAACCTGGCTGAAGAGCTCAAGAAGTTGACAAGTCGGGTTCAAGTCGTCGAAGGAGGAAAATGGATAGAAGTTCTAAACTGTGAAGACCTATGCATACAGCCAGATGTAGAACTGTCAGAGAATTACAAACATCCCAAGTTCGAAATGTTTGGCGGAACAGGTGATCCCAGGGTTCACATGAGGACTTATTGCGACAAGCTTGTAGGGGTCGAAAAGGATGAAAGGATCCGAATGAAGCTTTTCATGGGGAGTCTTACAGGAGATGCTTTATCCTGGTACTTCAGCCAGGATCCTAAGAAGTGGGCCAACTGGGTGAGTATGGCGTCTGACTTCATGGACAGATTCAGGTTTAACACAGAGAATGCGCCGGATGTCTTCTACATTCAGAACTTAAAGAAGAACCCACTGAGACCTTCCGCGAGTATGCCAGCCGTTGAAGGTCAGAAGCGGCCAAAGTCAGGACGACATTGGACGAGGAACAGATGAACAAATTCTTCGTTAGAGCATAGGATCCGCAGTACTATGAAATATTGATGGTTATTGAAAACAACAAGTTCTCCGATATCATCAAACTCAGAGAAAGGATTGAAGAGGGCACTAAAAGCGGTATGGTGAAAAACTTTGAGGCATTGCAGGCCACAAACAAAGAATTGCAGTCAAGGGGTATATCGAAGAAGAAAGATGCAGGAACAATATTGGTCGCCCAAGGACCCAAAACACCACTTGTATATCAAACCTCCCCACTCACCCACATATCAACCATCACCTCTCAGATATTCCCAACCAGCTACTGCTTATCACACATATAATTCCCAACCCTCTCATTTTCGGTCACCTCCAACTCACCCAAACTACCCAAGACCTCGGCCTTTTGACCACAGACCACCTAAACAATACACTGCCATTACCGAACCCATTGACCAGATGTATGAAAGGATGAAGGTTTCTGGTTATGTCAATCTTATCCCTGCTATGACGGTAGATGATGCGAGACTAAATTGCATAGTTTAACATGTGATATACCTTACATTTTATGCGCATTAATGATAAAAATACACTTGTTATGTGCTTAATGGAGTTTATTTCATGTGTAGGTGAAGTGGAGATGGAAACGGAGCTAAAAGGATGCAAATACGTCGAAAGATACGCGAAAGGAGACACCCGGGCGATAGCCGGGCGACAGAGCCAAACACCCTGACCCTACCTGGCGTTAGCCAGGCGTTAGGGCTGAAACGCCAGCCCTACCCTGGCGTTAGCCAGGCGTTTGGGCTGAAACGCCAGCCCTAGCCTGGCGTTAGCCAGGCGTTTGTGTCCAAACGCCAGGGGCTGCCTAGTTCGGCCAAATCCGAGTTTTGACGGGTTAAAGTGTTTTCCAATTGAAATAGAAGTCTCCTACACGGTTAGGGTTCACCCTAAACCTATAAAT
>ML334517.1:0-28523 GCA_005239505.1 Nicotiana paniculata
AACATATAACAATTAAGATAATGATCAAATAAGTGGGGAACGGGAAGGGGGTCATGTTTAACATACAATTTAGGTGGTGCATAGATACTCGTCACTGCGCCTATATACCAAGCCCATGTGTTTCATATAACAAACAAGTGGGGATTCCTATTCCCTCAAGTCAAAGTTAGACCAAACACTTACCTCAATTTCGCAGGCCACTCACTGCTCAATTACAGCTTTTCCTTTAGAATCTTGCTCTAATTTGCTCGAATTTAATCATAATTAACTCAATATCATTAATTAATGCTAAAAGAACTAACTTTATTGAAAATTACAATTTTTTCTAAGTTTTCTAAAAAAAGTGAAAACCCGACCCTGGGCCCGCTTGGTCTAAACTCAGGGTTCGCACCAAATTACGTTTACCCATTCACCCACGAACCCAAATATACAATTAGTTTCGAAATCCGACCTCAATTCGAGTTAAAGATTCGATTTTTATAAAATTCCCTAATTCTACCCAAACCCTTAGTTTTTACCATGAATATTCTTAGTTTTTGATTTAAAAGTGATGTAAAACAATGGATAGTTGAAAAGTAAAGTTTAGAATTGATTACCTATGACTTGGGGATGATATTTGGTGAAGAAATTAGTTCCTAGGGCTGTGGGGTTCGAAAATTTGAACATGAAGAAGTCTGCCCGTTTAATTTATATTTTTCTACCAGCTATTCTGCCTCGTTTATCGTGTAAAACGATCTTGAAACTCGATTTTTATGTGTCCAATGAATACCTTGTGAAATTCTAGTCAAGTTAGGCTTTTGAATCACTCAATTTGACCTTATAATGAAGGAGATATATAGGCTTTAATATTTTCAAATAGTGCAAATTTTTAATACGCCTTCAGGGGCAATTTAGTAATTAACCTGAAAAAATCTGGCAACCTTAATAAAATAATCATAAAATCCTCATACGATGTCCAAATTCGATGATTCTTTTTGCTATAGGCCCATAATTTCGATATGGATCTAATAGTTCATTCAATACAGAAATCGGAGCTCATTTGTTCAATATGATATCATTTATGCTTGAAGAAACGACGTCGAAACATAAGAAAGAACGAGCGCAACACAACCCAAACCTATTTGAAACTCACCCGAACCCTCGGCGCTCTAAACCAAACATGCAAGCAAGTCTAAAAGTATCATACGGACTTGATCGTGTGATCAAATCATGAAACTAACATGTAAAGCTATGAATTTAACCTCAAAACGCATCATTTTTCTCAAGAACACTTAAGTTTTATTATTTCTCAGACGGACGTCCGAATCACGTCAAATAAACTCCGATTCTTACCGCATTTCACAGATAGTATGAAAATACTATAACAAATCTGTACCGGATTCTGAAACCAAAATACGGGTCCGATACCAGTGATTTCAAATATTAATTCTTTCTTTATTTCATTAATATTTCGGCAAAATAATTTCTTTCAAAAATAGATTTCTAAGGATTGGGACCGCGGAATTCAATTCCGGGCACACACCCAAGTCCCATATTTTACTGTGGACCTCCCGGGATAGTCGAAACACAGATCCGAGTCCGTTTACTCAAGTCAACTAAAACCAAATTTTTAATTGTAAAAATTATTATTTCTTATATTTTAACATAAAAGCTTTCCGATTTTTACACCCGGACTGCGCATGCAAATCGAAGTAATTAAAATTAATATTTTTATGGCTAATAAGACTAGAACAAAGTCTAAATTCATAAAATGGCCCCTTGGATCATCACAATTTGATAGTCCCATTGCTCGAGGACGAGCAAGAGTCTAAGTATGAAGTGTTGATATTTAACTTAAAGTGTGTGTGTGTGTGTATATATATATATATATATAATCGCCTCATATTTTACTCGTGTTTCGTAGATTTCAGATGAAAAATATGTTGGTTTATATTAATTCAGGGTATTTTTATGTGTAGGAATCATCCGGAAGCAGTTGGGGGCGAAAGGTGCGAGACTAAAACCAAAACGGACGAAAAAAAATAAAAGTTGAATTTTCGGCGCCACAGGCAGCGCTCCACGCCACCTATGGCGCCCTAGGCAGAATGCTCAATAAACCAGCTCCAAGGCCAGCATGGGGCGCTGGGCTTGACACCTGTGACATGATTTTCTCCAACTTTGTTCGGGATAAGGTTATTTCGGCCCTAGACCTACCCCACGCGTATAAAAGCAAGACTAAGCCTATATTTGGAGGAGAGACGCCACTTTGCAGAGAGAATACACACGAGAAACATTTGGGAGCAAGGATATCTTAGATTCCTTAATATTTTCTTAGTATTTTAAATTATCCAACACTTATGAATTTGTTTGATACTATCATGAGCGGCTAAAACTCATAATTTTGGGGTTGTGATTTAGCAATGAATATTGTTGTTTAACGTTGACTTAACCTTGATTATAATTCACTAATATATGACTGTTTCTTCAATTATGTGATTAATTGCTTAATTATCTGGCCATTTAGGTTCTATTTACTATTTATGCTATGCTTGAGAAACCCATGTTTAGATTAAAGAAGAATTGAAGAGACCACGATCTTAAATCTGAGGGAGGGGGGGGGGGGNGTCACCGTGCTTAGTTAAATTCGTAATCTTAATGCGTTCTTAATAGATTGATTTCATAGGAATATAGGCATTAATCTATTTTGAAGAGGCGAGTAGTATTTCAGGAGAAGGCTACGAGAGCAATTGTTCGATTAATTAGCAACCATGAGTGAATTGTATGAAATTGAGAGTTAACTAGAACACAATAAGATTGGTGAATCGATCACAACCCTGGAATATTTGTCTTTATTGAATACACAACAAACGTTTTACTGCTTGATAATTTAGTTACTAATTAAAATTATTGTTTAGTATAATCACACAGTTGAACTCGGATTGGCTCGACTGAATAACAATCTTGGTGAATTTAGTGGGTAGTTAATACAAGTCTTTGTGGGTTCGAAACACTCGACTTATCATTTTATTACTTGTACGATCACGCATACTTGCATGTGCATTTGGGAGCAACAGTAAATTTGAAATTTTTTCCAAAAGTATTTTGACACATTGAATTTATGGGGGCGAAATATTATATAGAGCGGAATATTGGCCAGTCAAGAACCTTTCATGTCCAAAAGATTAAAGTAGCAGATATGAGGATGCTGAAATGAATGTGCGAACATACTATGGGAGACATTGTTAAGAATGCGGGAAGTGAGATCGAGACGGTTCGGACATGTGAAGAGGAGGTGTCCGAATATTCCTGTAAGAAGTGTGATCAGAAATGACGATGGTGGGTATGAGGAGAGGTAGAAGTAGGACAAAGAAGTATTTGAGAGATATGATTAGGCGAGACCTGATACATTTTCAGCTTACCGAGGACCTGACACATGAGAGTAAGGTGTGGAGGGCGAGAATTAGGATAGAAAGTTAGTAGGCAGTTGTGGGTCTTTCCTTTGGTTCCGGTAGTAGTAGCATTATTCTAGTATTTTCATATTTTTAGAATTTTATGATTATATGATATTGTTTGTGTTTTGATTTTTCTACTATTTTACTTCATTACTATTTTTTTGATTTTTATACTACTGCATTTGCTTCTCTATATTGTTGTGATTATACATACTTGCTTTGAGACGAGGGTCTATCGAAAACAATCTCTTTATACGTATCAGGTACGATCAAGGTTACATACTCAATATTCTCCCTAGATCTCGGTTGTAAAGTTACACTAGATTGTTATTATATTTTGTTTGTTGAATTTATCATTTCAAAATATTGACCAGGCTCAAACCTTCATCCTGTATCAATTATGAGAAAATATAATGGAGAACAATTTTCAAAGTTCAAACATCCCCCTTTTTTTTGGGTGCAAAAGTTAACATCCCTAATAGTTGAAGAGTGAATTTAATATTTTTGTATACAAGTGTGCGTTGTAGTTTTACAGGGAGGAATTAGATCCACAGAATATACCAAAGACTAAATAGCACCCCTTTTTACTAAACTATGAACTAAAAGAAAACCTAAAAATTTCTTTACCCTAATTGCAAAAAAATTCTAATACTTGGGGGAAAAGAAAAGGAATGCACTAAACTCTAGTTACTCCAATTCCAACAGCAGCAGCCCCCAGCTTTCCACAAAGTCCCTACAAAAAGAATCAAAACCCCAAACACAAAAAGACCACTTCCCCTCTCTCTCTCTCTCTCTCTCTCTCTTTTCTCTTTTCTCTTTTCAACGTTGAATCCTCAAAATTCAGTCTATTAAAGTTTTCATTTTTCTTCATCAAAGTCTTTGATTAATTCAGCAAACATGCATTCAAATCACTTACTACTTGAAGAACCTATCAGGATGGCTTCAATCTTAGAGCCATCTAAAGCTGTAAGTTTCTTTTTATAAAAAAAATCATCTTTTTAACATATTTATTGTGTCAGATCTATGTTTACATGTGTTTTTTGTTTAAAGATTGTTTTTTTATTTGATGGGGTTTGTTTGCTTTTGAATCTTGTAGAATTTTTTCCCAGCAATGACTAAAATTGTTGGGACTTTGGGTCCTAAATCTCGATCTGTTGAAGCTATTTCTGCTTGTCTTAAAGCTGGAATGTCTGGTAATATTGAAATTTAAGTATTTTTATTTATTGTTTTTTTTTTCTTTTTGGATTTGTATTGATGAATGATGTAATTTTGATTGTTTAATTTGTTGTGTTGACAGTGGCAAGATTTGATTTTTCATGGGGTGATTCAGAGTATCACCAGGAGACTTTGGAGAACTTGAAGGCTGCTATTAAAGCCACTAAGAAGCTTTGTGCTGTATGTATAACAATATATTTTTGCCTTTTTTTTTTGGGCTACTTACGCTGTTAATGATCTTTATGTTTGATTTGTTAGGTTTTTAGACTCTGGTTGTCTGTGGGAAGTATGGCAGGTTTATAAGTATTTTAAACAATGATTTTTAAAGCTAAGTCTGCGCTTAGGAATACCATATATGTGGGACTAATAGGCAGATTTAAAGAAAGGGAGCCTTGGAGCAATAGTAAAGTTGTCCCCCGTAACCTATAAGTCACGGGTTCGAGCCGTGAAAGCAGCCACTATGCTTGCATTAGGGTGGACTGTCTACATCACACCCCTTCAGGGTGCGACCCTTCCCCGGACCCTGCGTGAATGCGGAATGACTTGTGCACCGGGCTGGCCTTTTTTCTCCCTTGGATTTGAACTACGTTCTCACATGGTTTTCATCCCACTACTTAATTACACCCTTGCGTGCTACGGGTCTTAAGTCCCTGGATCTGCCTCCTGTCAGTGCGACACAAGGGACATAATGGAATAAGAAACGGGGGTTATGTTATTTGTAAATTCTGTCGTTGTCTTGGTCTTTATTGAAGTGTACTGTCAATTGGAGTCATTAGACTGGACTTGAGAAATAATTATTTTGGGGTTGTGCAGTTAATGTGTAAGAAAGCTTTAATTGTAGGTTTTGTGTCTCTAACTCCTACTCAGGTGTACAATCTTTGGATTGATAGCAGTGTAATCAGATACATTGAGCATTGTCTGAGATATCGATTAAGGTAGTAAAAGGCATGTTTTTTTGTTGTGTTCAGGTCATGCTAGATACCGTGGGTGCTGAGTTGCAGGTTGTCAACAAAAAAGAGACAGCTATTTCACTTAAAGCAGATGCAATTGTTACTCTGACTCCTCATCAAGGCCAAGAAGCATCGTCTGAACTTTTGCCAATTAACTTTGGCGGATTAGCCAAGGTCCAGCCTACATCTGTTGTCTTTGCTTTTCCACTTTCAGACTCCTAGAGAAGTTGTATAGTAAAACCCTGATGTTTATAGAGGAACCAATTGGGGAGCAGTTATTTGCAGATGCAATGTAAAACTTAGTGGAGAGAACAAAATGATATACATCGGGATAATTATTTGTATTTATTTAGGCCCATGGTTCTAAGATATGCTGTTAATTTTGCTTACAGGCTGTAAAGAAGGGAGACACCATTTTTGTTGGTCAGTACCTCTTCACAGGAAGTGAAACAACATCAGTTTGGCTTGAGGTATGTTGTTTAACAACACAATATTGTCAAACAATTGTGTTTGTAATTGTACAATCTACTACTCTGGATTAAGAGAAGTGGTCTAAGTTCAATTTTTGACTAAATATTTCTGATGTGGCTGCGCAGGTAGATCAAGTGAATGGGGATGATGTCATTTGCGTGGTCAAAAACTCTGCCACATTAGCTGGGTCATTGTTCACTCTGCATGCTTCTCAAGTTCATATTGATCTGCCTACCCTCACTGATAGAGACAAAGAGGTAAGTTATTCAAAATTCATGACAATTGATTAAAAAACCACGTCTATATCACTTCTGCAGATAATGAAGTTCAAGTTACACTATTATTGATAGTTTCCTGTGATGACTTGGTTTTTTAGCATAATTATAACTGCTTATTCTTGAATATGCGCGGGTTCAAATGTTTCTGTCTATTGGATATGGGACTATTGGGACGTTGTAATTGACATATATGAATTTGATAGGTAGGTCCTACTTTTTTCCTGCTTGTATTAACATTTACATTGTGTATGATCTTACTACTCGTAGTTTGCTAGTAAGCATATTATCATTGATCATACAGAGTTTGCGTCGATAAAGCTATTTTTCTCTTTGTTTTTGTCCTATTGTGGTTATTTTTACAGGAATACTTCTTTATTCAGTTCGGACTTTTGGTTATGTTAATATTATTCAGGTTATAAGCACATGGGGTGTTAAAAACAAAATTGACTTTATTTCACTATCATACACAAGGCATGCTGAGGATGTCCGTGAGGTATGTATTTTCCATTTCTTTCCATCTTCTATTTATCTTTTTAGATTCTTTTACTGTCATTGACAGCTTGCATTTGTCTAGTCATTATGGTCCATTAGAATGTGAAATTAACTTCATTCCTTGTGCTAAAATTCAGGCTCGGGAGTTCTTGTCTAAGCTGGGTGATCTAAGTCAGACTCAGATCTTAGCTAAAATCGAAAATGTTGAGGTTAGTTGATAAACATGTTTTTTTAAGTGAGTCTTGTTGCTTTCTGTTTTCAGTAAGTTCCGTGAGGTTTCTGTTTATGATGATAAATATCATGAATTGGGGTTGGTATTTCACTTTCTTTCTTTGTGTATAATGTATGCAGGGTTTGACTCATTTCGATGAAATACTCAAAGAGGCTGATGGAATCATCCTTTCTCGTGGAAACCTCGGTATAGATCTTCCACCTGAAAAGGTAAGCTATCTTCTGCAACAATATGTTTACATGTTTGATAAAGATTGTCCAACAACGACTACACTTCAGCCCCAAACAAGTTGTGGTCGGCGATATGAATCCTCACATCTTTGATTAAGCTCAACTCATATCATCTTCATTACCAAATGTAAAATTAAAATGAATGTGAACAGCGTGTAAACATAGAAATGCCATTCTTCCAACCAAAATAGGATCACCAATGTGTTCCTCCCTTCTTCTACCTGGACCGAACCCTCTAAGACCAAAAGACATACATGGAACCCTTGTCCCCCTTGTACTCCATGGTCTGCTGATGACCGAAATTCTTGTCAATCTGGAGGCATCTGGGATTTTCAACTTTATACATAATCTAATTTAGTAATCATCTTGTATGTTAAGTTTCCTGAGCTTTCTTCTTTTCAAGTTGAGACTAACTAGCTCTAATGAGACGAATGCTTTTGACTAAACGTCAAATGGAAGCTGGCTCTCCTGATGTCTCAAATCTATTTGAATTCCAAAAGGTATTAATTATGATTTATGAATCCAAACAATGTTCTCTAATCTCTACACCTTAATTAGGAGTATATGTGGTATTCGCTTGAAGTGGCTACAACTCCCATGGCAAAGATAAACCTTTCATTGCAACCCATTCTTATTTTAAGTCTTTTTTAATGAGAAAGTAATGATGCTAACTTGTCATATTTGGTTGATGAAGTTTGTATTGAATATTGATTGATTTTGAACCCGGCTCGGACACGGTTTCTGTTACGAACATATACTAATTCCATGGCAAAACCTGCGAGTAATATTCGTGGTAGAATTTTGGTCACTAAGCTAATTTTGGGTGGTTTGCAGGTGTTCTTGTTCCAGAAGGCTGCTGTTCACAAGTGTAACATGGCTGGCAAGCCAGCTGTAGTAACACGTGTTGTCGATAGTATGACCGACAATCTTAGGCCTACTCGTGCTGAAGCAACAGATGTTGCTAATGCTGTCTTGGATGGTAATCTTTCTGCTCACTTTTTGTTATGTGAGGGATTGTGGTTCTTTTATCCTTTATATAACATCTAATTAGTCATGATTACGGCGATTTTACCGTTCTAATACTTAATTGAGACAACTTGATTTTCTTGGAGAATTTTAACGTGTAACACTTTCAGGAACTGATGCTATTCTTCTTGGTGCTGAGACTCTGCGTGGATTATACCCTGTCGAGACTATTTCCACTGTTGGCAGAATTTGCTTTGAGGTAATCTTTTTCCTGAAGTTTTGTGAGTTTAGGAAATTGTCTCCTAGCTATCTTTTAAAGAACCATGTGGTGAAAGCCTAAAATAGAACGGGATTGACATCTGCTGACCTTGTTGGCTTTGGAGTTGTTGCTTAATAACATGAGTTTGTTTTGAGGGGGATGTTTGTAATTGTAATGATCCATCTTTTTGACTTCTAGTTGAGCCTTCCAAAGCTCAGTTACATATCCATAAACGTAGTATGACAACCTTTCAACTTTTGAGCCCTTTTAAAAAATATATATTATACTTCGTTGTACGCTTTTCTTAAACTCTTCTTTCATCTCTCATGTACCAGAGTTCCCCTTCTTTCTTAGACACTAGTTTTCATTAATGAAGGACATGTATTTTATCAAAAGATAACATTTTGCAGTCGAGGTAGCATGGCTCATGTTTACACCAAGTTTTCCTTTTTAGCAGTAACTACATCTTAATTTCCTGATTGCATTCTTATTTCCTACATTCAGAACATTCAACATTCTTTCTACTTTCATTAGCTGTCTTCTTGTGAATAGTATTTGCTCATTCATCAACTCTTGGTACTTTAATTGCTTTGAGCTCTGAAAGGGACATTTCTTTGTTTGGTCTTCTCTTCAGTTGCAAAATTATGGCATTATAGTTTCTATAGACATTACTTGCAATGGTAGTTGCTCCTAGTTTTAGTTCAGCATTTTGTCTACTTTGACCTACTTGAGCTACTGGCAGCGGGAAGCACTAATCAGCAATTAATTTCCGTGCAGGCAGAGAAGGTTTTCAACCAAGACTTGTACTTTAAGAAAACAGTCAAATTTGTTGGAGAGCCCATGACGCACCTGGAATCAATTGCCTCATCAGCGGTACTTTTTTTAACAAAAATGCGAACACCTTTCTTAAAATGAGAAAAGAAAGATTTCTGGAAATTGAATTGAGTATGCGTTTGCTGCAATAACTCTATATCATTTATTCTATAGGTAAGAGCCGCCATTAAGGTGAAAGCATCAGTAATTATTTGTTTCACTTCATCTGGAAGGGCAGCAAGGTAGAGTTTATCATTATTACTATATATCTTGGGATAGTGATTGCCTCTTTTTTATAAGAGTTGTAATTTATTCTCATGTAAACAGGTTGATAGCTAAATATAGGCCAACAATGCCAGTATTGTCTGTTGTAATTCCTCGACTCAAGACAAATCAACTGAAGTGGAGTTTTAGCGGTGCATTTGAGGTACGGCCTCGAGCTCAAAGTTTTTTTAATTATCAAATCCAGTTCATCAGCCGATGGCCTGTTAAATGCATTAGTAGACTGAGTACTAAGCTACTAGTGAAACTCTTTTTCTGTTTCCTATTTTGACTTATCGTTTGCTTAAGTAATTCTATTGATCTATTCATTTAAAAACTGATATTATGCCATCAGCTGTTTGACTCCACCATAAATTACTTCAACAATAACACTGTGGTTGCTGCTCCATTTTTTTTGTATCGATGTGATAATATGTGGGAATTGGATAAAGTTCTTCCATTTTTTGCCCTTCGTAACGATTGTGAGAGAGTTTCTGAAATTCTTCTATTTTTTTTTTTTTTGAATTTTGAATTTTTCTTGTTTAGAGTGACTCCTGTGGTAATAAACCTATTTGATTTAATTGTAGTTTGTGACAGTAAAAGGATAACCTATCCTGTTGAACCTTTTTTGACTTATTTATTTTGATCTATAATTTTCATTCTTTGATATTATTAGATGAAGATATCCGAGTGACAAAATATGTTTGAAATTGCAAAGATTAACTATCAAAGCTCTACACTATTTGTCGATATAATCTTTCCAGTTCCATTATCAATGTAGTGATCTACTACTTGTCTCCTTATATTACTTTCTTTCTGCTTCTTTCTTCTCCTAAATTTTTTGACATGATCTTCTGTAACTTTTGATTGAAATGAAGCTGACAGATTTTGTGTTTAATTTCTTTATGTTCAGGCAAGGCAATCTCTTATTGTCCGAGGTCTTTTCCCGATGCTGGCTGATCCCAGGCATCCTGTACGTCGTCTTATCATTTTTGCGTTTCACGTTTGTTTGTATTATCTTGTTCTATTATTGATATGTTTGGTTTACGTTTAGGTCTTCTTCTTAGTTAGATTACTTGGTGTTTTGGTTGCCTGCTGCTGTATGGTTTTTTGCTGTCTATAGATCCCAAAACGGAAATTTTGTGATTTCCCCTCTTCCATTTTTTCGTGCTGCTTATATAATTCGTTAATGAGGTCAATATATTCCATGCCTATTTCAAACTTGAAACTTGTGTCAATTTGAATGGCTTTTAAGTAGTTGAACAACTGAATGCTGCTTCTTTTCATCCCAAATGTTCTTGAGCGGATGTTCATATACTTCGTTTTTGCTTGTGTTTAATCAAGTGATTTTTTCTTTCATAGGCTGAGTCTACGAATGCAAGTAATGAGTCGGTGCTGAAAGTTGCTCTTGATCATGGAAAAGCATCAGGAGTTATAAAATCACACGACCGAGTTGTCATTTGCCAGAAGGTTGGAGATGCATCAGTGGTTAAGATTATCGAACTTGAAGATTAAGGTTTTAGGCTGCAGTTGTCAGCTGTTATTTTTGTCCACATCTTTTTGGGGATGTGATGGAGTGTTACAGCCATCACACATTTCTACAAATGTTTTGGTAACTCTGATGTGCTATATATGGTAGTCATAAACCGGGCGATTCTTGTTGATAGAACTAGCTATACTGGAAAAAATGAAATTAGTTTAATGGCTCCTTCTATCATTCACTCGTAGGAGTCGGTGCTCAGTATCCCTTCCAAGTGCTTTTTAAAGCAATGTGTTTTGGAGATGTCTGTAACTAATTTTTGTTGTGTTCAGAACTTACTCAACAGAAGAAAAACCATCAATGCCCATTTAAATATCAATAATAAAACTTTGAAAAGTATGTTGTTTCTGGCTACTTTGGAAGATCTTCACTTTCTAATGGTGACTTTTATTTTAAGGTCCAGGGGACTTCATCTTTCCATTTCATTTAGGTTGACAGAGGAAACTAAAACCACCTTCCCATGACCTATTTTTTTAATTACAACATATAAGTCACGAGTTCAGCTGTGGATTGTCACTGATATTTGCATCAAGGTAGACTCCTCACATTATACCCCTTCGAGGTGCAGTGTTTTTTGAATGCTGTGTATACGTTGGATGCTTCGTATACCGGGTCCTTGCCTTTTTGTTGTCAGTAAGTACCCCTCCATTCCCTTTTACTTGGCCACTATATTAAAAATATAGTTTCACTTTTACTTGTTCACTATATTAACTCAAGAAAAAGATACTATTTTTTGCCTATTTTATCTTTATCATTAATTATTCATTTTCAAACTTATTTCCCAAGACTTTTTGAAAGGCTATCATGATTAGAGGTTGTATGGTAAAATTCATACTATATTTTTTTATTTCTTAAGGGGCGTGAAAAGTTTAAAATGGATAAGTATAAGTAAACGGATGAAGTATTTTTTGCTAAGACAGGTAACTATCTCCACATTGTCTATATTCACCAACGTTTTACTAAGATCAAGGGATGAAGCCAGAGAATGAAACCAGTTTCTCTAAGTAACTTTTATGTTAGAAAGACACCAAATAGTAGTATGTTTTTGAGATTAACAGTACTAGCTCAAACCCCCTCCCCTCTTTTTGTCACGACCCACAACGAGGTTGTCCCTCTAGTTCTATTTTTGCCGTGTCCTGTGCCTATGTCAACTTTAGCACCTTGTACTACGCACTCTTTATCTTAATATAATTAGTTTCGTTTGGACAAAAAAAAGGAGAGTAGTATGTTTTTGAGCTTAACAGACTATCAAATTGGTAACAGCTTTTAAAATATAAGACTTGAAGCAAACCACTAAACCCTGCGACTGCCCAATGTTTGAAGTTCAGCATATACCTCCATTTAGCTACTTGTGCTGCTTTTTGCTTGTTTCTCTAAGGAAATTCTGCGCCTATGTTTTAATGTCCTACTAATCTTTCACGCTCAAGTTTTGAAACAACTACATAATTAATTTTATTAAAAATAAAGACATTTAATTTAATATTCAATTATAAGAAATTTAAAATTCAAATGTCACAAATGTCATAATTAAGTATTAACATTCGAGTACGTCATAAATAAACGTTGATTCCGCTTGAGTACTAGTTAGTATCGAGTTATATAGATATTATTGCTTCCTATGTATGCGATTGTGAATTCTATGTTAATTTATTTGATGTATGTCCTAATTTAACCTAACCAATTTAGGATAATTTTGTCGCATTCCCATTCATTTCTCAATTCAAACTATTGGTTTTCGACTTTTCGTACACGCGAAACAAACATAAATAATATATACTCAATTATATTATATATAACCTTTTATCTTAAGTTTTTTGTCCAAGTGTTCGGTACACGCTTTGGGACTCAATTAATTCGAATTTGCACCGGAAAGCCCCATTTGGGCGAAGAGGGGGTGGATTAAAGCGCTTCATGGTAAAGCGGATTTCATTCTCAGAATGTAAAATCGACACTTTTGGTTAAGGATAAACAACTACTTAACATCTCAGTCACAACCAACTTTAGTCGAGCTTGAGAGGTAGAATTACGTCTCTGAAGAGAGTTAGGAACAACCAGCGCCCATGGCCTAATGGATAAGGCGCTTGACTTCTAATCAAGCGATTGTGGGTTCGAGTCCCACTGGGCGTGTTTTACTTACCCTTTTTAAAAAAAAAAAGATCGTTTAATGTCAATGACTCACTAGGATGGTCACAAATCTGTAGGACTAGTAGAATGATCTCTACATCTAGCTCAAATTGATCGATTTTAAAACTAAATTACGTGTTTTACTAGTTTATATATTTATCTTGACTTGATGATGAATTATACTTGTTAATCGGGCCGGACTAGCCCGTTCACGACCCGATACTATAGGGGTAGGATGGGTAGGCTGGGGTTGTGCCGGACGGGTCAGGCCTTTTTTTCTACCGGTGCACCGGAACCTGGCTAGCCCGCTAATCGGTCTAGCCTGGTCCAACCCGGTTCATGTTGTAGTTTTTTTTTAAAATTCTTCCAACGGTCAAAATAAAAAATGACCCTCGGGCAACGGCCATTTTTTGTACTTTAGCCATTTCGGCCTACCTCCTTGCTAAAATATCCCCTTATCCCCTAATAATTGATAAATTGCATTCTTAGCCTTTTAATAACTATAAATAGCCTCCTTCTTCTTCATTTTTTTTCACAACTTGCTCTCTTCTTCTACTCTAATTCTCTTTCAGTTCCCTTTTGATTATTGAATTGCTTATTACTTTCAAGTTCTCCATTAATTAATATTTCAAGTTTATCAAATTATTTACGGTAGCCACTACAATATTACAATTATCAAGTGAAGTGTGGTTACTATTTTTGTTAGGTTCAAGTTAAATCATGCCCCGTGCTTCTAGAGTGCGCTCACATGTTTGGGAACACTTTGAGGTGGTAGAAGAAAATGAAGAAGTTCGCAAAGTTCAGTGCAAGAACTGTGGTCTAGTTTTTAATGTTCGTCGATAGGGGAAAGGCACAACTGGTTTAAGGAGGTATATCAAGGATTGTCTTGAGTGTCCTCCATCAATTCGTATTTTAAGTTGATTTGAAACAATTTGTGTTATTTTGAATTTGTTAGACTTATTTAAGCTTGACGTATTAGTATATTAAACAGGTTAATTTGAAGTATTATTAAGCAATGAAAATATGAAATAAAAGCTTTTGAAGTTTGATCCTTACGTATTGGTCTTATTAAATAATTTTATGTAGCCACATAATTTCAATTTTCAAAATTTATAATTCAAATTTCAAATTTAAGACTTTATATTTTAAAGTTTAAAAGTTTAATTTTATGCCTTGATTCTAAGCCTTAAAAGTTTGCAAACACTTAAATATCAATAGCATTGAATAAGAAAAATAAAATATACGAAAAAAATAAAATAAGTAACCCGGCCAGGTCCGACCTTGTTAAGCCCGAACCCGGACGGGCCCGTCAAAACCCGAAAAATCCCAGCCCATTACCAGCCCGGAACCCCTAGCCTACTAACAACCCGGAACAATAACCGGACGGGCTATTTTTTTTCGTGTCCAGCCCCGACCAGCCCGTCCGGTTAATACCTTTATGATGAATATTAGAAATTTCTCTTCATTTATATATCTCCAAAACAATATGTCTTTCGTATGAAAACAATTCTATTCGAATTGTGTCTCTTTCATTTGGCCGATATTTTTGTGTCTGTATTCGACAGCCTTAAGATCCTCATCTATACTTAGCGCTATTGTAGATGTCGTCGAGAAATATTTTATATCGGTTCCAACTTCCTTTTTCATAAAGACATAATATAGAGATCTCTTCATTCATATTTTCAGGTACTTGAATCACTCCTGAGATTTTATGAAGTGTTATGTCATGTGATCTTCTAGATCACTTGCCTCCTTATTATGATCAGATCATTTGCTCATCTTCTTTATTAAGAATTTTATTTGAAATCGGTTTTTCTATACGCTTTAAGCGTATCATAGACTTTGTCCTTTTAGGACTTATTCTAATAAGAGCTTTTGTAGTGAGAATATAGTTACTTTATATGGATCAACAAATACATCTGGCATGCTTTGCAATATATTGCAGATAAATTATTTATGAACTTCAAGTTCATATTATTTATTTGAGTATCTAGATATACAAATGATAATTTTTTCCACGTAACTTTTACTCGACTGTTTATCCTGTCGCCCCCTCATGTTAGAAAAACTAACTTGCTTCCTCAACTTTAAAAATCTACCTTTGTGTGTTATGGTGTTAATCAAAATATACACCGCACATCAATAGTAATAAGATGAAATTGTTTGGTTCCTGACCCTGAACCACTTGTGAGGGAAAAATGCAATATACCTTCGTATATAACCTATATCAAACTGATATAGATAACTTTATTCTCATAAGCAATAATTTGGCTATTAAGTGGAGGCACTTAGTAAATTATTTTGCTAAACCAACTGTGATGTAAACCAACTTATCAAGATGAACTGTCTTGAATAGAAATCTGAAAATTATGTTGAGCAAGTTACCTCGCATGTACCAGGTTGCAGGGTAAGTAATAATCGCACATGTAACTATCTCATAGATGCATCTTATGTGGTAAACATGACAGGTGAATGAGACATATTCACCTTTGATATTTCCAACATTCATGTGATTTAATCCCAATTTTAGTTGGTCTATTAATTAATGAGAACAAGCAACATAAGAGAAGTCCTACGAACTTTCTAGTTCTTTAATATTTACCCATGTGAATTCTCTTTTATTTTTGCACATCATACTTAAATTGATATGGTTACACTAATTATGCCAACTGGATAAATTATAAATATTGATAAACTTCAGGTTTACACCATGATGTGTGCAATCATCAATAAACCCCATGTTTATTATGATAAGGATTTTTATATCATAAACTTCTACTTTATTGTGATATTTTTAAAATTGTATAGTACAAACTAAAGAATAAAGCGGGTAAATTTTTAGATACATATTACCCCCCTATAAGTTGTAGTAATAGAATATATTAAATCTTTCCTTTATTTTTAATCTCAAAATAATCAACCGCTTTCGCGAATAGTTTAAAAACTCAATAAGTTTCTTTGAGACTTACTACAACATAATACCTTATCGATAATCAATTGTATTCTCCAAAATAGTAATAATTGACTCTTCTAGAGCTCTCAGTTAAATCATATACTATCATATATTTATCAACATCCACATGGTGAATATCTCTCTCAAAGAGAAAGTTATACCATTATGGTCATGGTCAAAATTATATGCAAGATTTGTTTCTTGCATTACTGTTATCCTTAAAAAATCACATTGCCAAAATATTTTGGCATAATCACAATATGTGACCAATGACTATTCATACTATAATAATAAAATTATTTTCTTATTTCATCTCAAACCTCCTTAGAGGCGAGTGTGGTATATTCACTAGCACTAGAACTTTTATATTCTTTCAAGAATGAATATGTATTCATAAATCACATGTTGTCACATTCACACTATGAATGGACCATAATCATCTATATGTGCTTTACAAAATCTCATGTCAAATCGATGACAACTATTACTTTCACAGAGTGAAGGATTATTTTGAGAATCCTTATTATTCTCATTACCACAATAATGACGATTATAATTTCATTTATTTCCACGTCCACATCTATTGATACCTTTACGGTAATAATTTTGTCTAATTTCAGACTTATCACATGCTGCTATTACATTCTCTTAAGGGAACTAGAATGAAACAAATTCAACGGGACAAGTTTTCACTAGCACTAACACTTTTATATTCTTTCAAGAATGAATATGTATTATAAATCACATGTTGTCACATTCACACTATGAATGGACCATAATCATCTATATGTGCTTTACAGAATCTCATGTCAAATCGATGACAAATATTACTTTCACTGAGTGAAGGATTATTTTGAGAATCCTTATTATTCTCATTACCACAATAATGACGATTATAATTTCGTTTATTTTTACATCCACATCCATTGATACCTTTACGGTAATAATTTTGTCTAATTTAAGACTTATCACATGATGCTATTACATTCTCTTAAGGGAACAAGAATAATTCAAATTCAATGGGACAAGTTTTTACTTCTTGTGCTTACAATCATACATAAGTTTGATCATGGTAAGACAATTTTTTTTACCACTTCAGATAGTTATAATTTCTTACAAGCTCTATTATATAATCAAAATTTATTGTCTTTGTTTGTATTTAAAATCAAATTATAGAATGTCAAAAATTTAAAAGAGAAAAATAAGGTAAAATACTTACCTTAGAGCCAGAATTTATTCCTAAGAGATGCTCATGGAGCAATTGATAATCATTATGCATACTATGTATAAGTTGAGCACTATGCACGTATCTCAAAGCCTCTGCTCAATTGGTTGCAGTATCGTGCTGATAACATGTTGTAGAACAATAAAAGAAGAAGAAGAGTATTGCAAAGAAAAGTAGAGAGAGAGAATTCTTATTGATTTGGGATCAATTATAATGGAATAGAACCCTCTATTTATAGGAAAAAAGTGACTTATCCGCCAAGTAACAAACCCTAAAATCTCTCTAAAATAGACATTCACCTTAAATACAATTTTATTTATAACAAATATTAGTATATCAAACAACTCTAAGAGTCGTTAGGAGACTGTAATGACTTAAACAACTCGTGTTTGTTTAACCAAAAATAGATTTTTCGGTCAAAGTCAATATCTAGAAGAATTCGGGTTACTGATAACCAAGATTTACTTTACTTTCCCAACAATTTTGGAAGGATAGATCAGAAAATGGAAATGATTGACAAAGGAAAATAAGAAATAAACTGATAATCACTTCCCAATAATAAGGCTTAAAGCTTGGAGAATAAAGCGAAGAATAATAGTGTGGATTTCAATAATAATCGTAACTTGCCCTTACAAAATGAAATTTTTGTCCTTATATAGGAGCATACAATTATAACGGTTCCCATACTTAATTTGGGATCACTAATGATATTAATTATATTGATTGCCCGTTACCATATGTTACCGTAACAAATACATTTATGACTAAGATTCCTTGTAACTGTACCGATTTCCTTCCTTATTTACATTAAGTTTGTGTATCTTCCCTTCTTTGCAGCCTTCGTTCATTTCGCTCTTGTTTTTCCTTTAATAACTGTCAGGTCTGGTTCTTTCCTCAATGTAACCCCGTGGCTATTTCTCCCGTGCTTCTGCATTCTTTAATTCCTCTAATTAAGAGTGCCACTTGTTCTTACATCGATGTTCTACGTGTCATGCCCGTCAGCTTGTTGATAGTCCCGCGTGTCATGTCTTTTTTCCACCAATACAGTGTTGGCAAGAAAATTAACCGAATAAGCTGGTTAAGTTTTGGTCCTGTAACATAAAGTTATTTTTTCTAATTGTAAAATAGAAAATGGGGTTAATGATCGAAATCAATCAATTCAACTTTTTTCTAAGGAGAAAACCATTCATTCGCTTTTCAGCTTTCTTTTCTGATATATGAGCTTTGTTCTCTCCAATTCAACTTGGATTTAGAATCACAAAAAAATTAAACAAATAAAATAAAAGGAAAGACGCTATCACTATGGGGACGCAAGAAGACCATCTCTTTTTCTTCTTTGTTAGTAAGGTGCATTGTCTACACTGCAAGAAGATCAATATTAATGACCCGACTGGTCATTTTGAGCTTTAGCGAGTTGTTCGGCGGTTTGAGATCTTGAGTAACTTCACTTCAGGTATTATAACTTGTACGTGTGGTCGGAATTGAATTTCGAAAGTTCGGAATTGATTTGGAAAGAAAATTCTAAATTCAGAAGCTTTAAGTTGGAAGAATTGACCAAGGTTTGACTTATGAGTAAACGACCTCGAAATCGAGATTTGAAGGTTCCAATAGGTTCGTATAAGGAATTCAGACTTGGGCGTATGTTCGGGTCCAGTATCGGGTGGCCCGGGATTATTTCGACGCTTATTATGGAAAGTTAACATTTTTAAAGTTCAAGAATTTCCTAAGTTTGGGTTGAAGTGGATTTTGATTTTATCGATGTCCGTTTGGTATTCTGAGCCTGGGAATAGACCCGTATGGTGATTTTGGTCTTAGGAGCGTGTCCGGATGTTGATTTGGAGGTCCATAGGTCATTTCGGCGCCAATTGGAGAAAGTTTGAAATTTGGATGATTTTTGGTAAGTTTGTCCGGGAGTGGATATCTGGGTCGGATTTCGATTACGAAAGTGGTAATAGGTTTGTACTGTCAATTATGACTCGTGTGCAAAATTTATGGTCAATCAGACTTGATTTGATAGGTTTCGGCGTCGAATGTAGAAATTTGAAGTTCTAAAGTTCAATAAGATTGAATCTGGGTAACGATTCCTAGTTTTGATGTTATTTGATGTGATTTGAGGCCTCGAACAGGTTCGTATCATGTATTGGGACTGGTTGGTATGCTTGGATAGGGTCCTAGGGGCCTCGGGTGTGTTTCGGGTCATTTTCCCATGTTTTGTTGTTGCTGATACTGGTTCTGGTGTCCTTCATCGTGGACGCGTGGTGGCTATCGCGTTCGCGGAAGAGGATTTTTGGGGTAGGTGGAGTGACACGATCCAATTTTATATCAGGCCGTGATGGCGTCCATCATCGTTGCTAGATAAGCCAACAATGAACAACATAGTGATTTCCCATTTTTACCGAGTCTTCCAAGTAATAACTTCCCTTAATTTCAAAGATTTAATGAGAAACATATTTAAGTTAATAAATGAAAGCAGCTAAATGCATTTATGATCATAGGAACAAAATCAAAACCACAAGTCTACTAATGTGTGTCAAGATTTGGTGTCACACATGTGTGGAAAACTAGTAGAATATACAAAAGATGTCTACTCTACTATCTGAAATAGAATAGACAAAAATAAATCAAAAGAGAGATACTCTGGCGTACTGCTAAACGACTCGGAAGGGAAACTCACCGTGAAATCTCGAACCCGGATCAAGTATGCACATCAGACGGATATCCAGATGCACCTGCCTCAAATCCTGCACATTTAAGTGCGGAAGTATAGCGTGAGTACATAAAACAACATGTACCCAGTAAGTATCCAGTCTAACCTCGAAGAAGTAGTGACGAGGGGTCGACTTTGACACTTACTAAGGCTAATGATAATAAGTCAAAAATTATAACTAAGCATGGATTACAAGAAATATACTGAAAGCTCAATAACAGGAGATGATAAATGTCCTTTTCACAATCATTAAATCCCAAACTTATCTTTCATCATTATCATGTGCAAATAATGCCGAGGTCGTACGACCCGAACCAACATAATAATATTTAAACTATGCACTACTAAGGGTCGAACGACGTGAACTATAAATGCATCTATCTGCTACCGAGGCGTTCGGCCCGCTCCACAAATAGATAACACTTTAAAGAAACATAAGTTTTTCAATAACAGTCAAGTGTTCTATTCACAACCTCAAATAAGTGAAACTTATGCCTTTGGAATTTGATGTTTTATACGTCAATAGCACACAAGAGGGGGGAGGGGTGATTTGTGTGGTGTCCAATTTTTGAGTGCAGTCTCTATAGAAGAACCTGGTTCTTCTTGGTGTTCCAACTTCTACAGTTTGCGGAAAAGTAATTGCAGAATTTAAAGAACACATCAATTTTTACGTGGAAAAACACTTGGCTCAAAGGTGAAAAAACCACGACCTACTTCCCAGTAGGATTTTCCAAACTCTTCACTATATCAACGAGCCAAACAACATTTACAAAATAAACTCTTTTGTAAACCTAAGGACTGACTCTAATCCCTTTGTGGCAAACTAGCCTCTAGTTATCTGCGACAAACTTCAAGTCAACTCTAACTTGAATAGTGTGTACCTATTACAATTGCTTCTAGATGAACTAAAACACAACAGATGAAACTGGTTCTTCTAGCTGGTTCAAGTAGCTTTTGTGTCGCACAAGGATTCTGCTTGCCAAATTGCTTTGGTAATTTTTCTTTTAGTTCTTGTTTCACTTCTGTGTTTGTGCGTTGTTTTTCAGCAGGAATGCTTTAACATTTAATAGAGTCAGTAGTTGAAACGTTGTTGTTCAGTTCTAATACAACTCTTCCTTGGTGGAAGAGTTTGAGTTTATCTCAACTTCCTTGATCTCAATTATGTTCTAACTGAAATCAAACTCCATCTTATTATCAATTGCAACCTTTTCGCTTAGGAGATAACCTCTTAGTTCTAGATAACCTCTTAGTTCACAAATAATGTTTATCTCCTGTGCATAGACGCTTCTCGTGCCAATGGGTCTGTTTGACTATGTTTGCCCTGATGGACCTGGTTCAACTGGGTTGACATTTGTCAATCTTCAAAACCATGCAGTAACTTGATTCAACAAATTCCCCCTTTTTGATGATGACAAACTCTGTGCTTAACCCTGTACATACTTCAATCCAACATAGATACTTTTTATAGATTTAAGCATTCATCATAGAGAGACCAGGTTCATTAGGTTATAAATATCACAAAAGACATTGAAATTTTGAAAGCACATATCTTTCCCCTTTTGGCATCATCGAAAAGTTGCAAAATGATAACTTACCAGAAGTATTAACAATTACTCATGGACATTGAGGCAACTGCAGATGCAAATCATGAATTAATCATCAAAGGAGACCAATCAAATGTAAGCTATTTAAGAAACTGAGACAAAATCAATAACCAAACAACAAAATTCATTGATTAGACAGCAGATCAGGAACCATACACAAAAAGAATTAAGAACAGTCGCAACCATCAGCAAAACAGAAAACATAAAGCAAAACAATCCCAAACTGGGTCATAGAGGTTTTTTTTGGAGGCACTGGACTCCTAAGGATGGGAAGGGGCAGAGGAGGTTGTGGTCTTGGATTGAATAAGAGAGAGAATTTGATGAAGAACACCCTCATTCTTCTCCTTTTCTTTGTCTAATTCAGTTTTGAGAGCATCCCGCTCAGCTTCAACCTCAATAAGGCGAGATTTCAAATGAAGGATCTCCGCATCCTTGATCTCACCATCCTGCACAAGCATCCTGACCTTTCTATTAACAAGCATTTTCCTAGATGAACCAGGTTCATCCTCATGAATATCAACAGTGTAGTCACATGTCAGCATCGTATTCTTCCCAAAGTAGTCCTTAGCAGTAGCCACTTCAGCATTCTTCACTGGAACCTTGAAGTGAGCAAGCACAACAGTCAGGATAAACCCATAAGGTATATCATGTGCCTTGGGTCCATTCACAACCCTATCCAAGATCTGGATGATGAAGGCATGCCAATTGATCTGTTTACCCCTGTACAAACACTCCATGAACGTAAGATCCATGTAGCTGGAAATGTGCCTTCGCTCTTGCCTAGGCAGCAGAAATTTTATCACAAACTCGAAGAACAGCTTGTGCCAAGGCCTCATCTCACTCTTAAACACTGCCCTGGGCTCCAGTTCTTGCTCATTCTCATAGAAGGACCTTGTGATTTGAAGAGCTTAGGGAAAATCATCTAGATTAGGCCACCTTTGTCTTGTGTAATCATCATAATCCTCAGAAGGGATATGCAGTATCTTCCCCAACTCCTTTGCATCAAACGAAATCTCAACCCCTTGAACCTTGGAGGATACTCTGCCATCTTTGACAACTGCGTTGGCCATAAATTCAACCAACTCATTCCTAGCTAGTCTTCCCTCAAGGTGAAGAACCATGTCCTTCCACCCTTGCACATCCAAGGTATCCAACAGGAAAATCATCTCTGACTCCTCAAGGTCTCTAAACAGCTTCCCCTTCAAGATGGAACGCTTACCAAACGTTGTGAGTTTGTCAGTCCCCTCACCAGGCAGTTCCTCTTCTTCTCCACTCCATTCCTCATCATCAACAATCTTTACTTTCTTTGACGCATACCTGGTCCTCTTTGCAACTGTTGAGGGTGTGGCAGACACAGATGCTGACTTCTTGGAAGAAGCCTTAGATTTATTGGGTTTTGGTGTCTAAACCTCAACTAGTGCTGGTTGCTCCTTCTGATGGACCAGGTCTATCTCATCGTCATCAACATGAATTGCCTCAACAGGCTCTCCAACTTTTACCTTTCCCTTCGCAGACTTCTTCTTCTTGCTCTTTCTCAGAGCTTTTTTCAATTCTTCTTCTCCTAGCCTAACTGTGCTTCTAATAACACGACTCTTTGGGGCAGGAGCATCAATAGATGATGAAGCTTTACTCTTCTTGGTTGGAACCAGTGTATTAGCTTTCTTGGATTTTGGAGTTCTCTTCTTTTTGGAATTGTAGGACTCACCCAACTTTTTCGTCAACTCAGCCAACGTTTCCTCAATAGATGAACCATGTTCATCTACTGATTGTTGTAGACTTTCTAGACCTGCTGCTGCTTCCCAAGAATTTCTTCCTCCTGAAACTTTGATTCCTTCCTCAACAATCATAGGAGCGGGGCCACCAATAGCCAGAGTGGCACCTTCCTTCCTAGATCCCCTTTCTGAACTGCCTTCTCCCTCTCTCTCAATGTTTATGTTTTTCCCAATTTTTCTTCGCCTATCCGGTACCTCTACATCCACTATCGACCCAATCAAGATAAACCTGTTTTCAACCATTTCAGTTTCAGACCCAACTTCAAGATTTACCTTTTTAGTGTTAGATGAACCCGGTGCTTCATCCTCATTTGCAGATTTGAAAGACTCGCTGGAAGATTTAGAGTCTTGGACCTTGTTGGCTTGAAGTATCTCATTCAATTTTCTGGCATGATAACCATAGGCAACTGTTTTCCTGGCCAACATCTTTACTCTACGTTTTCTGGGGGCTGGAGTGGGGCTAGGTGTAACGACTGGGACTGACTTGGGTGAAGGATTGGGGATAGATTCAGGAACTGGAGGATTTTGGGGGGTTGAAGAACTGGTTGGAGAATGTGAGCTGTGTATCAATGGAGAATTTGAACCAGTGTCGTCACGACCGACATCGTAATCAAGGGTGGTTGATGAAGATGAAGCAGGGTATGAAGATTTGGGGAAAGAAGAATGTTGATCGCTTTGGTATGAGAGGAATGATGAACTTGGTTCGACGGTTATGCTTTTGAAGAGGGGAGGTAATGATGGCCTTTTAAAGATGTGGTTACTAATTATGCAACGAGCATAATTCTTGGTCAAGTGAGAGTCTACACACTGCAGGATTGTCAGTGATTAGACGTTATAACTCCCTAAATCTAGGCTAATTAAGGTTCGATGGGACTCTTTGAAACTGATTCATTTTGGGATAAGTACTGAGAATTTGAAATGAACCAAATAGATAGAGTCCTGCTCATGTGTGACTATAATTATTTCAATAAGTGTATGGTGATGAGCACGTAACTTGTCAGTCAGATGAACCAGCAGCAATGAACCAGGTTCATCGTGTTATAGTCTTTAATTTGCCTCAATTTACAAAAATAGAAAAACATCATTAGTAGCCAGGGAATCATATTAATACATGGCAAAAAAGTATGGCAGTAAAGTCATGATACTGAGCAATGATTAGTCTGGTTAGCTACCTATTTTAGTGTTTCTAGCCAAAAAAATTCATTTTTGTTTTTCAATTAGGCGATCTTAATCATCCCTAATTCTAGCATGTTTCTCTCAAAATGCTCCCTACTTAGTGCCTTAGTGAATATATCAACAATTTGTTTGTCAGTAGCACAGAATTAGATTGAGATCATTCCTTTTTCATAGTTATCTCCTAGAAAATGGTGTCTGACACCTATGTGCTTGGTTCTCTTATGATGAACCGGGTTCTTCGTCATGCTAATTGCACTAGTGTTGTCACAGAAAATAGGAATGCATCCAACCTCTACACCAAAATCCATGAGTTGTTGCTTGATCAATAGTAACTGAGCACAACATGAGGCTGCAGCCACATATTCAGCCTCAGCAGTAGACAAGGCCACTGAGTTTTGTTTCTTGGTGGCCCAAGACACAAGGCAAGAGCCCAAAAAGTGAGCCATGCCTGAGGTACTTTTCCTGTCAACCAGGAAACCTTCATAATCTGCATGAGCATATCCTACAAGGTCGAAATTACTACCTTTAGGATACCAAAGACATAAATCAGTAGTGCCCTTCAGATATCTCAGAATTCTCTTCACTGCAGTTAGATGAGACTCCTTTGGATTTGCCTGAAACCTAGCACACTCAACACTGAACACAATATCAGGTCTGCTGGCAATGAGATATAATAAAGACCCAATCATCCCTCTGTATAGGTTTTGATCAACGGATGAAGCAGGTTCATCCACATCTAATTTTGTAGCTGTGGCTATGGGGGTATCAATTTCTTTTGAGTTTTCCATTTTAAATCTTTTGAGTAATTCTTTCACATATTTTTATTGATGGATCATTGTTCTATTTGAGTTTTGCTTGATTTGCAAGCCCAAAAAGAAGTTTAGCTCACCCATCATACTCATCTCAAACTCACTCCCCATAAGTTTAGCAAATTCCTTACTCAATTTGTCAGAGGTTGCCCCAAATATGATATTATCCACATATATTTGCACAACCAGGAGATCCACCTTTTTCCTTTAAGAACAAGGTACTGTCAATTTTACCTCGTTTGTATCCATGTTCTAGCAGGAATTTCGATAGCCGCTCATACCATGCTCTTGGTGCTTGTTTGAGTCCATACAAAGCCTTGTCAAGTTTGTATACATGGTCAGGTATCTCCTTGCTTTCAAAACCTGGAGGCTGTTTGACAAATACTTCTTCCTTTAGATAGCCATTGGGGAAAACACTCCTTACATCCATCTGATGAAGAGTGAATTCCATGTATGCAACAAATGATATAAGAAGTCTGATTGCCTCCAGTATTGCCACATGAGCAAAGGTCTCATCATAGTCAATTCCCTCTTCTTGACTATATCCTTAGACAACCAGGCTGGCCTTGTTTCTTGTAACCGTTCCATCCTCATCGAGTTTGTTCCTGAAGACCCACTTTGTGCCAATCACTGATCTGTCTAGTGGTCTGGGTACCAAGTGCCATACTTGACTTCTTTCAAATTGATTCAGCTCTTCTTGCATGGCATTTACCTAGTCAGCATCATGTAAAGCTTCAGCAATGTTCTTTGGTTCGATTAAGGATAAAAAGGCATCAAACACACAGATTTTTCAATGATGATCATTTTTTGATTCCGGATGTCAGATCTGTTCTGATGTTCTCAAGAGGATGAGAGTTTTGATATCTGTGTGGCTTGAGCACCAATTGTTGTGGAGCAGGATCATGGCCAAGGTCCAGAGTGATTTGCTGTTGAGTTCCCCCTGTCATGTTGCTTGGGGTAGTTGGACCTGGTCCATCATTTTTTCCATCTTCCATGATTGCTTCAATTTTTTCACTACTTATGACCTGTCCAAGCTCCTCATCTTCTGGTTCCTGTCTCTCAGAAAGAGTGTTAGTTTCATCAAAAACAGCATGCACACTCTCCTATACACACATAGTTCTTTTGTTATATACTTTATAAGCTTTGCTATGTGATGAATATCCCAAGAATACTCCCTCATCACTTCTGGGATCAAATTTACCTAGGGAATACTTGCCATTGTTGTGCACAAAACACTTGCATCTAAAATCCCTAAGGTGGGATATGTTGGACTTTCTCCCTTTAAGTAATTCATAAGGAGTTTTCTCTACCAGTGGTCTGGTCATGCATCTATTTATCATGTAGCATGTAGTGTTTATTGCTTCTGCCCAGAAGCTATGGGGTAGTTTCCTAGAAATAAGCATGGTTCTATCCATATCTTCAAGAGTTTTGTTCTTTCTTTCAACAACCCCATTTTGCTGTGGGGTTCTAGGGGCATAAAAGTTGTGATTTATACCAAGTTCATCACAGAATTCAGCAAACTTTGCATCCTCAAATTCAGTACCATGATCAGATCTTTTGATTCTAGTTGATTTCCTAACTGTTTTTGAGTTTTTCTAACAAATGAAGTGAACATATCAAGTGCTTCATCTTTAGATGTCAGAAATAAGGTCCAAGTGAATCTTGAGTAATCATCAACTAGAACCATTACATATTTCTTACCACCTCTGCTCAGAGTTATCATAGGACCACATAAGTCCATATGAACCAGTTCCAACGTCCTGGTGGTACTGACCATTTTCTTGCTTTTGAAAGAGGATCTTACCTGCTTCCCCCTTGCACATGCCTCACAAACTTTGTCTTCCTTGAACTTAATGTTAGGAAGCCCTACCACTAAGTCCTTGGAAACTAATTTGTTGAGCTGATTTAGACTTGCGTGACCAAGTTTTTTGTGCCAAAGGAGGGGATCACTGTCTAACACACTTAAGCAAGTGAGTTCATTTTCTGATAGTGTGGACAAGTCTATGACATAGATGTTATTCATTTTTTTCCCTGAAAAACAATCTTGTCAGTAAGCAGGTTAATCACAAAACATTTTGTGGAAGTGAAAGCAACTAGGTTACCTCTGTCACACAATTGTGACATACTGATAAGGCTATATTTCAAGCCATCTATCAAGTACACATGTTCAATGGAACATGTATCATCCTTACCTACCTTACCAACCCCGATAATTTCACCTTTCTTTCCATTTCCAAAGGAGACATTTCCTCCTTTGAGTTTTTCAAGTGAGAGGAACTGTAAGGTATCCCAGATTTTTTGGCAATGGTGCAACTTTGAATCCTACTATACTCGTCTGGACCTAGTCCACAAACTAGCCATTTTTTGGCCTTAGCATTTTTCTCCCATTTCTTCAGATCCTCAGCACTGCAGTCAGCTCTAGTTTTTGGTACATCTTCTCCTTCAGCAGTCTTCTTCATGGTGGCTAGAGGACCATCAGTGACTGTGTCCCAAAGTTCATAGTCTTCTCCAATCAAGTGAAAATTCATCCTGTTCTTCCACCAGGAGTAATACTGGCCATTAAAGAGTGGTGGCCTTGCAGTTGATTGACCCTCCTAGTTTCCAGGTGGTGCACTCATTTTGATCTTTTCCAATGTGTTAGCCTTTTCAAGGATAACCTGCTCTGATACCAATTAATGTTTTGTACGTCAATAATCCATCTAGCCCATGATAGCGAAGGCTCAAAAAAAAGATTGAATGAGGTCATTAACATTGAATCATCATAAGGAAGTCAAGTAGTCCGTGACTGACTAGCCGACGCTTCTGTCTTTCCACTTTCCACGAGTCAAAAAATGTAACGATAGCTAAGAGAACTAGAGAGCTAGAGCGAAATACTTGTAGAGAGTAGACCCAGTCTCTCTTGGAATCCTGAATATTCCAATAAATAATTAATTGTACAAATCCACATATGTTTCTCTCCCATCAATCGGTACTAGTTGAAGTAATGAAAAAATCCCCTATTTGTTTGATGAGAAA